>CM030945.1:2094066-2254112 GCA_018136815.1 Isochrysis galbana
GATGCCACGACGGTCTGGGACCACCCAAACATGTCGCACGATATCAATCAACGATTCGAGTCCATCATTCGGAACGACAAGGTCGACGCGGCTCGCGGCGTGGATAACGCGACCAAGTTGGCGAGTGTCTTGCAAAGACTCGCTTCCGCGTCGAGAACCACGAGCCCCTCGTTCGGCCCTTTCGTGCGTCAACCTCTGCCAGCGCTACCTGAGCCCGTACGAACAAGCCCGTGCTGGCCAACAACAAATGTCGGTCACGGTCGCCGCCGTGACGCCGCCGGCGAGTACTTCCAAGGCCACAAAGACCGCCAAGGTTGCTAAGGCTGCCTCTAACCCCGCGGACACTACGGCTTCGATGGTCGCCCGCCGTCCAAGCGGCGGTGGCCGAGGCATTAAAATCGCCAAACAACAACTCGAACCGCAAGGCGACTGGCGCTGACAACCGTCGGGCTCCGCCTCCGCCTACGAATTACTCCGCATCGTCTCCGCTACCGGACGCACTTCTTGACCGTCCTCTCGGCAAAAGCACGTCTTCTCGTCGCCAATGTGACCCCCTCCGAACGGCCTTGGACTTCCGGCCGATTCGGGCCTCTCGGAATGGGATCCAGGTAGCTGGTCTCGAGCGCGAGCCCGCTTCTGGCAAATTTCTCGTTACGCGGGTCACCCGGCCCTTCGCGCGGCGCTCACGCGCTGCCGTCCCTCGGATGCCACCATGACGGCGCCGCGCCTCGACGACTTAGACCGCGACGTCAAAGAGTGGACCGACGCCAACGGCTGTGCGTACTGCGCCTTTCGTCCCCGGGCTCCATCGGGTACGCCCGAGGCAGACCTGTGGAAATATGGCACGGGCGACGGAGCTCATAACCCCGTCGTTTGCCAACCATACATTCGTTTTCTCTGCGAAGGCGGTGGTGGCGAGTGTGGTAACGACCCAGAAGTCCACCGCCGCCTCCGCACGATGGTCGTTCTCCGTCCGGCCCAGTAGGTCGTCGGCGGGGCCCACGTCCGCGTTGTTACCCCGCTACCAGTCCAGGGTAGTGGGCCCGAACGCCACCCACCAAAAGATCGTATTATGCTACGGCCGGGTACTTCTACGGCCTCCAAACAGTACCCCAAGATTCCCCAAGTTCTAGACAAGCCCTGCCACCTCCATCCCCCTCTTTCTCCTGCCTCCTCGCCGATTGCCCCTACTTCTCCCAAGGCCGATGATACCATCCTGATTCTCGATATCACGCACGAGTCCTCCAAACCAAGTCAACCGCTGCCGCTTCTATATCAACTCAAGCCGCTGAACCGCTACTCCACGCCACTTCCCAAGCATCCCCAGTCCAAGACCTCACGGTCTACGAAAGTCCAGCCGCCGCAGGCCCAATCCAACCCTCAATCTCTCAAATCAAATTTCGCATGTCCGAGCCACAAAACGTCTCCCGAGTACGAGTCCGAGTCCAAGTCACGTTCAGAATTACCCTCTTCGTCTTACGCCACCGCGAGCCCATCTACGAGTCTGAGCCCAGTCCAATCATCACCGGTATCACCAGTCTCCATCCCTACGACGATGAAGACGCAGTTCCCCGGTTCTTCCCCACTTTCTTTCGAGTCCGAGTCCGAACCTGTTTTGAGCAAACCCCGTTCTGAGCCATCCGAGTCCGAGTCCGAGTCCGAGTTTACAACGTCACCGAGTCCTACCACGCGGTCGACCGCAGGATTAACGGAGCTCCAGCCACCCACTGAGCCTCCGACGACCACTCCTTCCGGGGGAGTGTTCACCTTCGGTCCTCCGCGCCCCGAGTCCGAGTCATTTGGAATCTCCGGTCACGTCCAGAATTCCAACCACACCCGAGCCCCGTTTCACGAGCCACCGCGTATTGAGTCCAAACACAAGCTGACGCCGGAGCCCTCGGCGACAGCCACTGTGTCCTTGTCCGAGCCACCGTTCCGAGTCTCGCCGCAGCCGGCCTGCCACTCCAGCAAGCTGCACGCCGCCGAGCCGATCCCTTCCGTTTCCGTTCCGAGTCCGAGTCCAATTGCACAAGACAGTGCATCCCGAGCCCGCGTAATCAAGCCCGTCACCGAGTCCGAGATTACGGCCGCACCGAGCCAACCGGTGCTGGCCACCGTGCCCCTATTGTCATCACAAGCGTCCGCTTCGTCCTCATCGACGGTTGCGACGCCAGGGGGCTTCACCTTTGGGCCGGCCCCGTCCGTTCCCATTTCGAAAATTAGCCCTGTTTTTGGCGTCCAGCACGCTAGGAACGACGAGTCCGAGTCCGAGCACAAATCAACGTCACCGCGGAGTCCGCGGTCGACCACCGGCGTTCCCACGCCATCCCATCAGTCAAGAGCCATGGAGGAGCTGGCACAGCCGTCTCCTAGCCTCTCTCAAGTCGCCGAGTCTTCCGAATTCGAGTCTGAATCCGCCGTAATTTTAGCGGTCCATGCACCCGCTAGCCCGAGCCAAGTCCTCCGAAGAATGCTTCGCATTGCAGAACCTCTTCGGCCACCACCCACACCAGCCGCTGCCGCAGAGCCACCACCCTGGCCTCAGCCTTCCCCGCAGCCGGCTTCTTCGACAGCCACGTCCCTTCTTTCGCCGGCGCCGACCCCGCCGACGACAGATTGCAACGAAGTCTATGCCTGGCCCGATTCCTCTCCCGACGTGACCATGGAGAGTGACCACAACTCCCTTGCACGTCGAGGAACGGCCGCCTCCCAAACCGAGCTTCTACGCCCATTGAGCCAGCCCAACCGAGTCTCTAAGCCATGTCCTTCATGTCTCTCACCGGTGGTCTCGCGGCCGCGGCGTCCGTCGCCGCAATCCGACACCCCACTTCTCCGAGTTTCTTCGTCAATCCCGTCCTCCGAGCCTGTCTCCACGTCGTCGATATCCGAGTCTACTTCCATTCGTCCTACGTCGCCGCGGCCACCGGTCGCAGCCTCCAAGCACTGCCTGCCTCTCGATACCACTGCCACCGCCATCATGCGCGTGGCAGCGATCAATGCGTCCGCGATCCAGTCCTTCGATTCCTCTCGAAACAACTCCGATGTCGGCACCCGCGATGATACCCCGTCACCCGCTCTCCACGCTCTCGCCTCTCTTCGTGCACGAGCGAGCGGCTCTGCGGTGGTATTACCTCGGCACCTCACGGAGGCAGCCCAAGAGCTCCGCCGGCCGCGCAGTGGCACCTTAGCCTCGCCTGCCGCCGCGCTACCCAAGCACTTCGATGAGCTTTGCGCTGAGCTCACGAAGACGAGTCAACAAGTCCAAGACGGGCTGACTTCTGGCTGTCACGCCCCACGAGTTCTCGTCGTTGGTGAGACTAGCGGCGTCGTCTCCTCCATGTTCCTACTCGCCGGAGCTGATGTAGCTACGTGCGATTTATATCCTTCCGAGATTGACTACGTGCCCCACTTCCAAGGCGACGCGCTTCATGTCCAAAACCTAGGTTGGGACCTAGTCATCGCCCACCCGCCCTGCACGTACCTCTCCGCCGTCAGCAGCCAATGGCTTTCCCAAGAACCCGGACGTCGTGCCGCTCTTGAGTCGGCCGCCCGCGTCTTCAAGTCAATGGCCTCCGCCACTGCTCCGTTTGTAGCGGTTGAGAACCCTCGGATGCATGCGGAAGCTCGCCGTTTAGTCGGGGGGTTGACCCCGACCCAATTCGTCCAACCCTGGGAGCACGGCACTGGACACCAGAAAGCCACCGGGTTGTACCTCACCAAAGGGCTGCCGCCCCTCCAGCCAACTTGCGTCGTGGATGGCCGTGAGTCGGCCATGGCTAACCTCTCTCCTTCACCGCACCGTGGCGCTCTTCGCAGCCGCACCTACGTTGGTGTAGCTGGAGCGATGGCGATCCATTGGATGCCTGTTCTTCTTCGACATTTGAGTCAACAGCGAGACCAGACGTCGACGAAGAAATTGTCCGCGTTAGAGCTACTCGCTTGCGCGCGGTGCAGCCTATTGGACCGGCCTTCACTTAGCTCGACCGAGGCTACCGCCTACGAGCCGTGGTCGGCTCTTCATCGTTATGAGAGGGGGAGGGAAACTAGTGAAGTTTCTTCCGACCCCGTTGTTTCCCGTCCAGCTACTCCCGAGTCAGACAACCACGAAGACCAAAAAGAAACCCACGATAACCACGACAACGACACGCCACTCCACGCCTCCGAGTCTACTCTCCACGACCCATTCTCTCCATGGACCGCCCCGCCTCCGGCACGCGCGAGCTCGCCGCGTCCGACGACGCCGACGACTCTCCGGAAGCGGCGCCAACAATGGCAATCATTCGGAGTGAACGGGGACCAGAAATGGTCCAACGTCACGCTCGAAACCGCTGACGAAATAAGAGCGCAAGCTCTAGCCGGACGAGGCGCCGACGAGGAATCCAACCTCGCCGCTGCCGTCCGAGCGCCGATCGAGTTCGTGGAAGCCAAAGGCATCCGCGCCGAAGAGCTAGCCTCATTAGTTCGAAGACCCAAGACAGAAGCCCAAGCTCGTCTCGAGAAAGACTGGGAAAAGATGTCCGACCACCCGAGGCACCCCACCGACAAGAGAGGCCTGGGATACACTAGTCCCAAGCTATCACCCTGCACCGCTACCAACGAGGACGACGCCTCTAGACCCTCTGCCACGATAGCGGCAGTCGGAGTACCCGAAGAGACGACGACTACTTTGACGACGAATTCACCCGAGCAACCACGCTGTCGACCAACCCCGTCCCCGTCCGACACCATCGCACACGTGACCGCGCACCGACCGGATAGCGTCGTGGATACCCTACCATCTGCCTACCCAAGGCATTGCCTATATGTTCGAGACCTAGTGGTCTGCCGCTCCGGCGAGGCTACCGGCAAAGAAGGAGTTATCTTAGCCGACTCCGCTCTCACGGTCAACAGCACACTCGCTGACACCGGAGCTGGCCCGTCGGTCGTGACCACTTCCCTCTTGTCCAGCCTACCCAAAGACGCATGCGTCGAGCGGCTGCCACAAGCCGTAGTGACACCGCTTCACGGTCCGGACGGCCTGCCTCTTATCACGCGAGGCAAGGCTCGAATCGTCTTCTCCGTCGGTGGATTTCTCTTTCGTCATACGTTCATGGTGATTGAAGGCAACCCGATGCTGCTGCTCGGGAACGACTTCTTAGCCACGCACGCCGCTTCGATTCAGCTCGCCTCCGACAGCGCGGACGGCTCTATCACCCTCGGTGCTCCATCCACGGTGGCTCCTCTTGAGGTTAATGGCAGTCCAAGCCCCGACGCCCCGCCGATCTTTCGCGTCTCGACGTCACCGATAGCGATGGTCCCTGTCAGCCTGACTTGTGCACAAGTCTGTCCGACCTCCGCGAACCCAATTACGACTGACTTCTTCCGAGGGCCTCAGGCCGCCGAAAACGACAACCAGCTAGTCTCCGAGCCTCTCTTCAACACGGCCGATGAGTTTGCCGCCAAAGCGCCGGCATCATGTGGCTCCGAGTACCTCCTATATACCCACGAACCTATCACGATCCCGGCCTATCATCGGGCAACGTTTCACGTCCGAATTCCGCTAGCTCTTCGAGAACACGAAGACTGCGCCATGCTCGTGGACCGACTCCCTACGCGTGAAACGATCGATAGCTCTCCTCTCGTCATTCCCCAAGTAGAGAGGTCGAACTCCGACCACACCATCGCGATTACGGTGGTCAATACTGACCCCAAACCTCTACATCTTCCGTCGTTCCATCCTGTAGCTTCGTTACAGGTTCGATTCAAGATTCACGCTGGAACTTATCGCCGCGTCGGTGACGTTAACTCGCCGGATGTGATTGAGTCGCTCGACGAGGACCAATGTAAGCTCCTCGAGGCAGCCAAGATCGACCCCGAGGGCCGTCTCTCGATGCCCCAACGTGAACAAGTTCGTCGTCTACTGGCCCGACGTATCGCTGCTTTCGCAATTGACCCGACCAACCCGAATCACACTCACGTGATGGAGGTAGAGCTACCGCTCAACCCCGGAGCCGAAGCTCACCGCCACGCACCGTCTAGAGTTGGACGAGAGGGTGAGAAGATCATAGAGGACGAAGTTTGCAAGATGGAGTCCGCGGGCATCATTAGGAAATCAAATTCGTCGTGGGCCTCTCGAGTCGTGCTAGTCACTAAGAAGGATGGCTCCGTACGTTTCTGCGTAGATTATCGCGACGTCAACTCCAAGCTTCGTCTAGAGGACAGCCCTCTTCCCCTCACGGTAGAAGCCATCGACCGATTGTCGTCCGGCCAAGGCAACCTTGATTCTCTATTCCTTTGCACCCTGGACCTGGCATCTGGTTTCTGGGGTATACCGATCAAAGAGTCCGATAAACATATCACCGCGTTCACTACTCATCGCGGCAAGTACGAGTTCAATTACTTGCCTTTTGGTGTTCAATCCGGTCCCTCGTATATGTGCCGCCTCATGGACGCCGTTCTCGGTGGGCTGGCATGGGAGATTTGTATGCCATACTTGGATGATGTCGGCGCCTGGTCGACAGGCGTAGGTGACTCGCTGCAGGCCAGGGAAGAGTCGTCATTCCAACAAATGTTACACCGTCTTGATCTTGTCTTGGAACGTCTCATCTGGGCGGGCCTCACTTGCAAGATGTCGAAATGCGTTTTCTTTGCCACCTCGGCTGAATATCTCGGCCACGTTGTTTCGCGTGAAGGTCTTCGGATGGATCCCAAGAAAGTGGAAGCCGTCTCGAAAATCGACCCTACCCAAATCAACTCTATCGAAGCCGTCCGTTCTTTCCTTGGACTGTGCTCGTACTACCGCCGTTTTATACGCCGTTTTGCGATCCGTGCAGCGCCGTTAACCGCTCTCACGCGGAAAGGGTGCGATGTCCCGGTCGAGTCGCAAACAGAAGCCTGTCGCCAAGCTATCGAAGATCTCAAGCAAGCTATCTGTGAAGAACCCGTACTCGCACCTCCTCGAGACGACCGTCCTTTCCTCGTTAAGACCGACGGTGCTAGCAAGCTCGGCATCGCCGGCGTCCTTGCTCAGAAAGACGACGAAGGGAGAGAGCGCGTTGTTGCATACTACGGTCGTAGTTTGAGTCCGGCTGAGCGCCATTGGACAGTTACTGAAATCGAACTTCTAGCAGCGCTAGAATCGATCCGAAATTGGAGGCCTTATCTTTGGGGTCGCCACTTCACCCTCGTCGTAGACCATTCAGCTTTGCGCTGGCTTCACACGATGAAAGATCAAGTCACCGGTGGTCCAGCCTCGCGCCTCATGCGATGGGTCCTGAAGCTAGCCGAATATCGATTCGACGTCGTGCACAAACCTGGAGTCACTCACTGGGACGCCGACGGCTTATCCCGCCTAGTTGCTCTCGAGCCCGATCACGATCCTCTCCATCTCGAGGAGAGTGACGTCCATTCTTTCGATTCTTCCGAAATTCACGACATAGTTGCCGCCGCGGTTACTTCATCCACCCTCACCGCTCGCCGCCAACAAGCAAACGATAGGCTCGCTCGTCAAGCATCGGAATCTTCGGAGTCGATTACCTCCTCGTATCTCGATGTGGGCGTGCCTCATGCCGACGAATTGCGTCAAGCGCTCTCTACCGACGAGTTCGCTAGCTCGATCATTTCTGAACTCGGGTCGATCCTTCCGAAAGCTTCCCCTTCGATCGACTCTAGCTCGTCGTCGAAGAAAAGGTCCCGATTCCTGCTTCGCGATGGCCTACTCTACTACCGATCCTCAAAGGCGGAAGAGGCTCCTCTTCGTTTATACATTCCGGAGTCCCTTCGTGACACGTACCTCCGCGCCTACCATGACCACCTTGGTCACCCAGGTGCGACAAGGATGACTACCCTACTTCGTTCTCGAGTTTACTGGCCTGGCCTATCCGCCTCTGTATCGGAGTACGTTCGAGAGTGCCATGAATGCACTCTTGGCAAACCGTTACCGCGACCGCTCGCCCATCCATCCGGTCTTTCTATCGGATCCTATCCTTTCGACGTCGTCTATTGCGATATTCTTTCGATGGCTCCCACCCACGATTTCGTATCCGGCCGCTCCGGTTTTGATAAGCTGATTGTTTTCGTTGATTCTCTCTCTCGTTGGATTGAAGCTGAGCCTTGCAACGGTAACCCCTCGTCCGCAAAATGTCTGGACGTCTTCATGCGTCTCATCGTATCTCGTTATGGAGTCCCTCGCCAACTTCGAACCGACGCCGGCTCGAATCTTTGCTCTCGGTTAGTGGACCTAATTCTCAAAGCGACTGGCACGGACTTGAGCACTACTGAAGCCTATCGCCACGAAGGCGTAGGGCTAGTGGAAAGAGCTCAACAAACTCTCCTCACGATGACTCGAGTCTCCAATGAAGGCGGCGCCCATTGGGTCGACCACCTTCCGTTTCTTCTCATGTCTATGCGAGCGACCGCCGGTCGCGTCGTACCCAAGTCACCCGCGGCTATCTTATTTGGTCGGGAGCTTCGTCTTCCAGCTCAACTTGCTGACCCTGCTCCTGTTCTCGAGTTGCTTCCATCTCGGCCTCCGTCCGATGCCGTCACTTACGCCACCGAGCTCAATAAGAAGCTTCTCGAGTCGTGGCGTTCCGCCCTCGAAAGTACTCAAGAAGCCCAACGCGAATCGATGCGCTCCGCCTCTCAAAAGTCTAAACTCGGTGTCACCTTCAAACCAGGAGACAGAGTTTGTCGTCGAATCCCTGGCCACGCCAACAAACTTCAATATCTCTACTCCGGTCCCTACCGAGTAGAAGAAGCCATCTCGGCCACTCGCTACCGTCTACGCGATCTCGAAAATCGTCAAGTCAAGGATGAAGTTCACATTTCCAATCTTCGTCCGTACTTCACCGTCACCGATTCGTCTCCGCTCGCTGAAGATGAGTACTTGGTCGAAGAGTTACTCGATCGCAAGGGCGATGGAGTTTCATTCAAGTATCTCGTCAAATGGCGCGGCTATCCTCGTTCTGAAGCTACTTGGGAGTCTCGAATTGAGTTGCTTCGGCGTTGTGCTGATCTAGTTGAGTCGTACGACACCACTTTCGACCGCCGTCCGGTTCAACCCCAAGCTCACTCCGCTGTAGACTCCTCTTCAAGTCCAAGCTCAAGTTCCCAATCCAATCAAGTTATTCCACGTCGAATTCAAGAGACAAGTCGTACTCCTCCTGATCTGCCTTCGAGTCGTACTCGTTCTCGTTCACAATCGTAGCGCTAAGTCGACCGGAAGTGGATGATTAGCGTCGCGTCAGCGCCTGACCCAGCGCAACTGCCCGAGCAAAACTCCTGTAAAAGGGAGAACGTGGTAGGACGTGACGTACGAAATCGGGGGCCGCCGCGCTAAGCTGCCGATTTTGTGCTCGCTTTGGATCCATGGGTTAATCCTCCTCCTCTAGGTCTCTCGTCTCGTATGGTTAAATGAACTCTCTTGGCTCGACATCGGGAGACGTCTCGATTTAAGTCGGGGGGTGTTGTATTCCTGCCCATCTGAAGGCTGTAGGCATGAATATTCGTGTAAGGTACGCGCTCACAATTACAATTGAACAGTTCCCCGTGTTGCCACTGACGCACAAGACACACAGATTCGGATTCCCCATGGTCTCAAGTCCAGGTTTGCAGGTTTTGGTCTCGAAATTTGCGATTCGAATTTTGTTTTTGCTGCTACTTTAATTGTTGGCTCGTTTAAGGTAATAAACCGGCATGACTTCGACTTCTCGTTCCGCAGTTGCTCTGCGAGACTCTCTCTCTCTCTCTCTCTCTCCGTCCTCCTCTCCTCGGCCGACGGAGGGAAGTTTCGTCCAAAACATTCTCCGGTCCCAGGATGTTCCGTGGGGGTCTCTCTGCGCTCCGCGAGGGAAAGGACGCGATCTCGCTCCGAGATCACCCTCGCGCCCTCCCACGCTGCCCCGCCGTGCCCTCGGTCCCTCGCCCCCCGCGGCAGGTTCTTCCTCTCGGCGTGCCATCCGTCGCCTCCGGCCGTTATATTATTCCCCCCCCCGCGCGAGGTTCTTCTCCTCCGCGCGCGGTTCGTTTCCTCCGGCCGTCGTTCGTTCCCCCCCCCGCGCGCGCTGTTTCCCCCCCCCTCGCTTCGATTCCTCTCGCGATTCCTTCGATGATTGCCTCCATCTCGTCCGTTCTTCTTCGCGATTCTCGCGGAGGGGGTACCGATGTTTAACGTTAGTTTCGCCGCGTTTTCGGTGAAAGAAGGGAAGAACGAATGGCACGCGCCCCGCGTCTCGCGTCTTGTTTCGTCGCCCCTTGCTCGTCGCTTGTCTAGAAGGTCTCTCTGCACATCGCCTTCTTCCCCCCGCGCGAGTTTGGACCTCTCCTCGACCCTCCGCGTTGGCTTCAGCGGACGAGTTTTCACTTTAACGATAGTTTGAACCCTTCGTTTGCGTAGTTTTGCGCTCTCTTTCCGTATTTCTTCGCGCATGACGAGCGATCGCGACCTCAGCCTTTGTCGCACGGGGAGGGGTTTGTTTATCGTATGATTCCGGAGTGTTTACGTTAGTTTTCTGAGCCCAAGGACTTTGGTTTTTGGTTTCTTGTGAGTGGTTTTTGTAGCAACTTCGTCGAGTCCCACCGTGTTCCCAAGCGAGTCCCCCCGAGTTCCCGAGTCTATACCCCGAGTCAACGAGTCAATACAAGCCAAGCACGCGCCTGAGCCACCCCCAGTCGCCTGCCACCACCTCCCACAAGCCTCCTTCCACACTTCCGCGCCCTCCGTGCGTCGTGCGTCGTGCGTCGATCACCATGCCCGTAGTCACCCCCGAGGAAAGCTCCATGAGCTCCCCGCAAGAACCGCATTCCGCGCTAGCTGCCGGCGCGCCCTCGCAGGCCATCTCCAAGAGTGAGATGAGCCTTGCTCTGACACTTCATCACACTGCACGTGTCGGTGACGACCTGCACAAAGCACAATCGGCCATGGCGCTCGATGGTCTGCCGGAGAAGCTCAGCCAATAAGTTGGCGTTCTCAGAGTCGGAGCTCGCCACCTTGACGGTCCCGTCGAACAGCATGCAACCTGCATTCCCATAGAGCACGTTCACGAGATAGTCCTTCACTACGTTGTCCCATCCATCTGAGACAAGGGTGCACCCGTTGCTGAGCAACTGTTGTCGCAATGGTGCAAGCTCGCGATGCAAGCGTGCGACGGTTGCATCTAGCAAGGTCCCGTAGGGAGCCTGCCGGTACGGCGGCTTATACGAAGCTGGAGCTGTCTTCAGGGCCGCGACCATCGCCTTGAACTTGGGGTGGTCAGCTACCGCTGCAGGAATGTTGCACGCAAAGAAACACTCAGCGATGGCGTTGTCGCACGCTTCCTTCTGCCCTTGGTTGAATTGCAGGGGGGCTTGGCCCTTCTCCCTTGGGGTAGAGATGGGAGTAGATGCCGATGATGAACAGTCCTTTGGCAGACACTGCGACGTGGCGTTGTTCACCTCCCTCATCGCGGTCTTCGACTTTTTTCTCACAAGCTTGAGGGACTCGCTCTCTTGTACCTTCTCTACGAGGGACAGGAACGATGCGTCTTGCGCTTTGCACCGGGCAGAGTTACCTCTGCCTAACAAGTGATCCGCGATGCGTGTCGCCCCTCCACGTCGATTGGCGCCGCAGCCGATGCATCGCCACTGCGGGTGGTTGGGGTCCTCCTCGTCAACCACGACCACACACGCCCAAACAGCAAGCAGGGTCCGAGCGCCTTGCGACAAGGAACCGCTTGCGACCATGCAGCATGGGCTGGCTCAGCCCGGTCGCGCGTGCTGGCATGCCGTTGAATATGGCTCCCCTCCGTTCTTCAGGTTCGTCTTCGTCTTGCGCCTGCGCTTCGCATCCGCCATTGAGCAGCGACTCCCATGTTCGTGATGATGATGGATGATGGTGTGCTGCTCTCGCTCTGCGGTCGCATCCCTGTCGTGAGCGTAAGAGCGGTGGCGGCGGATCGTGCAGCAGCGTGGGAGAAACGCGACGCTCGGTCGGGGTTGGGGTTGAAGGGAGGGGTGGCGGTGGCGGCTAGGCCTGGCATGGAGCGGTGGCGAGAGTAGCAAGGACAGAGGGAGGGAGGGAGGGAGGGAGCGCGACACGGGCCGCCCTTCGTCCCGCCGTGCCCCCCCCCCCCCCGCACATCTGTTTTTTACACTGTTTTTCTCTGTTTTTTTTCGACGGCAAAAAACATACTGTTTTTGCTGTTTTATTTCTAAGTTTGACTGTGTTTCACATGTAGGGACCCACTGCACTAAGCACTCACCTCTAGTAGGGTTGTACTCACACCACACAACAAGAAAACTCTCGGCGGGGGGGGGGGGGGGGGGAGGTGAAACGACTGGCAGCGCCTCGCGATGGCGGTGCTCTCGTCGCCTTCGGCTGAGGCGGAGCCGCCCGAGCTGGAGACGGAAGGGGGTGGGGCGGAGGAGGTGGCCGTGCCGTGGCCGTCGCTCGACGCCTATTGGCGCATCGGGCTCGCATCGCGCGAGGGACTCAGCCCCGAGGAGGCTATTGCTCGCGCGAGACAGAGCGCTGAGCGAGTGCGCGCGGAGCGAGTACGCGACCTCAACATGCGCACAGCCGCGCCGCGCCAGCAACTGTGGAAGCGCCAGGTGCGCGAGTGGCTAGATCAGAAGCACCTCGCTACCGATTGGGGCCCGCCGCTCAAGGATGAGGTGATGCTCGTCGGCTGGTTCAACGCGATTGACACGGCCAAGTCGGGGTATGTGACTGCTGCTGAGGTTGCCACGTTTTTAAGAGGGTCTGGCGTGGAAATTTCGACAGCTGACGTCGAGGCGAAGCTTACAGCTTCCGGAGACAATCCACACGAGCGTTTTGACCTTCACGTTTTCCTTCGGCTAATGTCACGTGCTCATGGTGTCCAAGAGGAAGATGGCAAGGAGATTGACAAGAGGACTGCAGATCTTCACATCATGGCGATGCGCCGGCAGCGAATGCTCTCGGACATTCGACAGCCCAGGAGACGACAGGCCTTCGAGACCTACGAGGGCTTTTGCAGAGAGTATGGCGTCAATATCAGAGCGCCCAAACTACATGGCAAGGAGTACCATGAAAAGCTCAAGGCGGCAGTGGGAGTTGCACAACGGCCGATGCAGCGGCCAACAATGGTGGAGATTCTCAATCCCCAAGACAACTGCAACGCATGGGAGAAGGCGACACGGGAATGGGAAAGGGCTGCACGCGAGGAGGCGCGCTTGAAAGGCAAGGTTGTGGATCCTAACCGTGGAAACCTTGCATCAAGTGAGACTCCAAGTCGGGTGCGCTCGACATTCAACTCGCGAAGGCCAAGCGTCGACATGGAAGGGGAGATTCTCCGGGTTGCAGAGGAGCTTCAGCGTAATACGAGGCGTCAGGGGTCTCAAGACACCTCAGGCAACAGAGGGATGCGCTCGCACATGGTCTCGAGTGACGTCCTTTCTAATAGCATGCTTTCCCAATCGCGAAGCGTGGGATCCGGATCTCGACTTCGCCAAAGTATATCAGCCGTCAGCTTGCCAACCCAATCCATTCACACGTCTCCAAAGGGCCGGCTCGTTGGAAGCGCCTCGATGGCGGCCTTGTCCCTGCCTGAACGGCAACCTCCTTGTGCCAGTGTCGCGTTTAGCTCCTCGTCCACCCCATCACGGGGAACAAGGGCTGCAACTTCATCACAACTACATGCAGGGCCCTCACGAAGCGCAACCCCCCCGGCGGGATCTCCATTGGCTGGAGGTGGTCTCCTGCCCAATAAGTCCGCTGCGATTCTGCCATCGCTTTCCTCGTCCAAGCGCTCATCGAGTGCGAGCATCTTTGCTAGCGATGTGGCCTCAGCCATTGACAAGGATATGAAACAAAGCTTTTCTTTACCTGCACTTCGTTGACCCGGTAGCGAGGCGGCGATTTACGTCGGGCTCATGTATTCGTGATTGGCGTCTTTTGCATCGTCCTCGGTTCGTTTATCGCGAGCTCGATCCGCTGCGTATCCACGGCTGTAAGGGTCGAACTTGATCGCTCCTTCGATTGTTGTTGGCTTAGAGCGGCGTGTGTGCTCTCTCGCCTGGTTTTGATGATTGAAGGGAGTCTCTAGCCGATGAATTTGATGCAGGATGGCACTACGTCAATGTGCATTTTTTTACTTTTGTGATCTGGCTCTTTGGTGAGTTCCATATCGCGGCGACGACCCTCGTAATCAATCTTGAAAGTTCTGGCACTTGCTATGGGCGGCTCCCATCCTCCCCGGGTCCGGGGTGCTACTGCAATCCCCCAGGCCCAAACCCAAAAGGCTATAAACTTCATGATATTGTCGCCGCGCACGCGACTCTGCACCCACAAGTAGAGCCCGACCCCGCCCCCCTGAAGGATAGTAATGCAATATGTGAGCGTTAGTACCACTGCTGCCACTAGCCACTAGCACTAGCTCGAACTAAGTCGTTTATACTTAGTTTAGAGTTTAGCTCGCGCCCCTCCCTCTCAGTAGCTCCAATTCCCCTCCGGGAGGCTGTCGGTCATCCCCATTCTCGGCCCGGTGCACTACTCCCCGTGCACTGCTAGGGGGATAAGGGCCTTTAGCCCGGTCACTCACTATTTTAATATTTTAATCACTATTTCCCACCTCCCCTGTGGTGTCCAAGGATTCCTTAGGCCCCCCCCCCTTACCTGCCCCGGCAACTCCCTCCCCCCTCCGAACGACCCCCTCCCGCCCCACGAAAGGCAATGGCCTCGGTGAGGGACCCCCCTCCCTTCCCCTTCCCCCGCTCGTGGCGGTCTATTTTGGGAGATTGAGGCGTTGAGGCGGGAGCTCACAAGAGGGAATCAGAGAATCAGAGCAGTGAATGTAGGGCGCATCACTAAATAAAAGAAACGCGGAGCTTCCGCGACGTCCGATCGCCCGCGATCGGCCGAAGAATGGCCTGAAGGTGGTGGCCATGCAGATCCCAGAGCTCTCGCGAGCAGGGTTGTCGCATCCGCGATCGACCTTTTGTTTTAGAAGTTGTCTGCGTTTCTATGTCCCCTCCTTGCAGGCTAGTCACTAGTCACCGTCGCAGGATCCTACATTCGCCCATTCGCCCTTGTTGCCCTCGCCTCCTTTGTCGCCTCCCTTGTCGCCTGCTTGCCCCTCACCTGGCTTACCTCCTTGCGTGCTCCTCGCGTTTTTAGGCTAAGTCGCGCGTTCAGGTATCGCCGGTGCAAGGAACCGGCTGGTGTACGTGGACGACGCCCTCATCGTCGACAATGACTCCGGCCTCCGCGCTCGTTTCGTTCACGATCTCGGCGATAGGTTTCCCATTGAAGACAAGGGCGAACTCTCGTGGATCCTCAATGTTGCCGTGGCTCGTGACCGTCCGCGTCGGATCCTCACCTTATCTCAGAGTCTTTACGTCTCAGATCTCCTTCAACGGCATGATGCTTTCCTATCTAGCACTACCACACGCACCTTCAAATCCCCTCTCGGCGCCCTCCACCTCGATCCATCTGATTCACCCACGCCTGGCTCTGTTGCTTTTGACTCCATGGCCTCCAAGCGCGACACCTATATGGCCATCGTTGGGGGTCTCCTCTGGCTTGCCAACATGTCTGGGCCAGATCTCGCATATGCAGCCTCGCAGCTCTCACGCTTCATGACCAACCCTGGTCCTACGCACTTCGCCGCTGCCGTCCGCGTCCTTTGCTACGTGCGTGACTCCTCCACCTGCGCTCTGCTCTTTCGCCCGGATCCCTCGCTGCCCTTTCTAGTCCATGTCGACTCAAATTGGGAATCTCGCTTCTCTTGTACGGGCGCCATCTTCTTTCTGTACGGCTGTCCTGTCCACTGGTTCTCCAAGACCCAACGCTCCGTCTCGTTGTCGAGCGCCGAGGCCGAGTACTTCGGTGCCATGCTTGCTGCCCGCGACATCCTCTTCATCCGGGATTTGCTTGTCGACCTATCTCTCCCGCCGGATGGCCCTACCCTTCTGTGCTCCGACTCCAAGTCTGCCATCAACATGTCCCTCGACCCCGTTGCCTTCAAAAAGACCAAGCACATAATGCGCGCCGCCGCTTTCCTCCGCGATCTCGTTGCAAAGCGCGCCCTCGCTATGCGACATGTTGTCCCCGGCAACCTTATGCTCGCTGACATCCTCACCAAGCCCCTTGGGCCCGCTCCCTTCTGCCGTCTCCTATCCCTTCTTAACGACTGCGTGTCCGTCATTGCACAAAGTCTAACAGGTTCAAGTTCCGTCGAACCCACGACCAACTGTCCAGCTGCAGGGGCAACGCCTGCCTCTGACTGACGGAAACCTCTACCTCGGGTGACCTACGACCTACGCCACCCCGAGTATTACGACTTTCATGCACGACGTTCCTTCAATCTTCTATCTTTATCCTCTCTATCTAAGCCTCACCCTCTGTGCTCGCCTTATGGGGGGGTATCACAGAGTGCCGTCATCTACCAACACAATCCATCGGTCCTTGCCGCTTACCGATAGAATCGTCTTTACCGGCTCACCGATAGAATCGTCTTTACCGGCTCACCGATAGAATCGTCTTTACCGATAAGTTTGTCTGCCGGATTCATCTTCATCAAGTCATCAGCCTCCTTCATCATGTGCACCACCTTCCAGACTCTTCTCCACATAATCATCTGCAGTTGATGCACATCGAGTTCTAGGGTTCCCGAGTCATTTGCACATCGACTTCTAGACCTCGCCTTCATCTTGGGGATCTCAGCTCACTCTAGATCAACTTAGTGCATCTAAGGAAGCTCACCTTCATCAACACCCACGACGCTTCATCGGCTCATACTAAGACAATACCCGCCGATTCCCTATATTCTCGATTCCTTCTCTCTCCCCTCGCGCGCCTTCCTGTTTGTCTCAAAGTATTATCCAAAGAACCGCGGTGGGGTATATGTAAGGCTTTGTGCTCACTGGGTGTGTTGTTGAGACACCGTGGCCCAAAGGTATCTTCGTGAGATCTGCAGTGCCACCAGGTGTCCCAGGTTCTAGACTCCACCCCTGTAGCACTGTCTCTCTCATTGTCTGTCATGACCCTCCCGCTTTTTGTTGCCGCCCTGGCTGCTTCCTGGCAGCCAGCGCGATAACATGCTAACTAAGCTAAGGCTAAGAGCTATAGCATGTACAAGTACAAGTACAAGAACATGAGTACAAACAAACACGTGTGCGCCAGAGCCCCCTTCACTACTTGTACACCGGAGGAGCAACTAAGTTTATACTTGGTTGCCCCATGGGGGGGCACGAGCCCCCCCCTCTCTCCACTCCTCCCCTGCCATGGGGGAGGAACCACCCATGCTCCTGGCACGCCTGATGGCTTGCCAGGAGCAGAATGCCCTGCTGACCCACTCTCTCACTGGCAGGCTTGCCTGCCTCGCGCGTCCTGGCCTGTCGTGGCCAGCCCATCGCTCCAACCCCCCCTCCCCCCCTGTTCGACAGGCAGACAGGTGCAAATTGGGGACCCCTGAGGCACAGGAGCGCCAGCGAGGGAGAGGCAGGGGAGGCCAGGGCCCAGCCCCAGCCTCCTCTGCCCCCTGAGCTGGCCTCCAGGGGCCTCCAGGGGTCGCCAGGGGCAGCTGCAGGCCTGCCGCAGGCGCGCCATCGCGCGCGCCTGCAGGAGAGGGGAGAGAGAGCGCGGAGAAGGGGGTGGGCGGAGCGAGAGCTCCGCTCACCGGAAAATAGGTAAGTCCCGCACCTGTTTACAGGATAAGTCGGGACCGAGGCCGCCGCCAGCCCGGTAGGCGTAGGAGGAAGGGGGGAACGGATCGCCGGGGGGGGGGGCGCGGGCCACCGACCATATCTAAGCCCTTTTCCCCTATCCCCCTAGTAGTGCACGGGGGGAATCGCCTGATGGCGGGGGGGAAAGGGCCGGGGGAGTGGGGGTGTAGAAAGTTTCCTACGTGAGTAGAAAGTAGAGGCTGCACGGTCGCGTGTGCGGTGAGACTATTAAGAAATTAATTAATTAATTGTACACCGGAGGAGCGGTTGGCCTATGCGCATTCATTCACGCCTCGCGGGCCACGCAGGCGACAATGCTCCTCGATTGTTTACTCCGACTCCAAATCCGCCGTCGACATGGCATTCGACCCGGTTGCTTTCAAGAAGACGAAACACATCCTTCGTGCGGGCGCTTTCCTCCGCGATTTAGTTCCCAAGCAAGTCCTTACACTTAAGCACATCAATGGGCACAACATGGTTGCAGATATTCTCACAAAACCGTGTCCGCGTAACCAGTTTCTTCGTCTTCTCAACGTTCTCGACTCTTTCTCATCATCTGCCAGTCCCTGAACGACTACATGTAAACGTCGCACCCCTTGCTCCGTTTAGGAGGGGGTGTTACGGATGCCCTGCCCCTTCGTCCTCTCCTGGATTTACTTTCTAAGTCCTGTGGGGGTTCCCTCTCTTCTCTCTCCCTTCACGTGAGGAGAGGCGACGGGCCTCCTCTCTTCTTTTCTCTTTCCTCTCTTGCTCACCCCCCCCCCCCCTTTTGCGCGTATCCCGTTGCGTTAGTTATCTACGTGTTACCGTGAATGTGCGTGTGATAGTGGTGTGAGAGAATTGTAAGAGGAATTTTATCCGGTTCTGTTCTGGAGAGAGAGAGCGCGAGCGATGGCGTCGCTCTCTCTCCTCTTCGCCGCCCTGGTCACCGCTATGGCGCCAGGGCGATAGGGAGTCGCGCCGGCGCGCTCCATCGCGACCAACTATAAAGTTAGTTGACCCCATGCACCATGCATGCTACGCAGAGCCATGGTGGCAACCTGTTCGGTGCCAGTGCTCGCCACCCCGCGCGCTCGCGCGGGCGTGGCTTGGATGGGCTTTGAGAGGGCTCTCTGATGAGCCGCCTCGGGTGGCATGGGACGTCCTAGGTGGGGCGCAGTGGCGAGGGTCGCGTGAGGCTCGGGAGCGGTCGCGGCACGCTCCATAGGTCAAACTATAATAATAGTTTTCGTGTTGGAGAAAACAAAGCAAACATGTTCTACGAACAAGGTATTCTCCCTTTTGGTCGCAATGGCTGGCACGAAATTTTTGGGTGTTCCTCCGCTCCGCTTGTCTCATATGGAGCACGATGCAATGCCATCATGTTAATGTACTCTTCACGGGCAAGGGCGCACGGAGGCATCCACCGGGTATCCACTAGGATGATAGAATGTGTGCTGACTATAGCTCCTCTCGTTAGAACCCAAATAATGTTGAAGGAGATGAGAATTCAGCTCTTTTCCGCTGCGATGCGGTCCATCAACTTGACTACCTTGGAGAGACAGTCGTTCAGATTACCCACAGAGTCTCTGTGTGAAGATGAACTTGACGCATCTGACGTATGAGAGGGTGATGCAAGTCGATTGAGCTCGACGAGCCTATGGTAGAGCACAAATAATTGCAGGCGCTGCTCGAACCTGCGGTCAGGCGCACACAAGATGCAAGTGAACAAAGCAACAGACGATTGGCAGGGCTTGAGAGCATCTTGCACATCTTCACTAGGGTGCTGTCCCAGCTCACCCATCGGCACGTGGTCTCATCGCATGGTAGGCTTCGTAGAAGGCGTCCGCTGGTCTACCTTGGACCTCGAACAACGCCAGATCGCATTCGGCTAAGCCATACCAGCAAGCTGGGTCAAAAAGAACGGGTTCAGAGCTGCCGCTCACCGCACCGAATGAGCCTGTCCACAATTCACCTGTGCATGATGCGAGAAGCATAAGTTGACTCCATTTCCGAACCCTAAGCGGGCAAACTCATACACCGAGGGCAGACCATCGCTGCCCTCCTCTGAGCGGTGGCGCGCTCATGGACAAAAGATTTAAAACGAAGCGAGGTGGTCATCTGGATTTCTCGCGAGATCCCAAGAACCGGCGGTGTTACCCAGGCTATATCTATTCTCAGCAGAAACAATGGCCAGCCATGCTAGGCATGATGGCGTCGCCATACCATGAAGAAGAGACGGAGGATCTGCCAGTCGCTCCAGCATCGCCTCCGCCGATTGTAGTACGGGCTCCCGCAATTGGCGAAGGCGCAACAGCAGACTGGGATCGGCAGCACCATCCAGGACGCGTCCGCGGCCACGATGAATAGCAGCGATGGGGTCGTCTGATGCGTCGCGTCCTCCGCCGTCCCATGCTCGCCCACCGCCTCCATAGCCGTCTCTGCAAGAAGCATGCACCAGGGCCTGTCACATAGGACAATCAAACGTCTCGCTATCACAACAACTATCCACTTCCATAACCCATTCAGAATCCGTTGATTTTGGCAAATGCTCTATCTAAAGGTCACCGGCCGTGGCTTACCTTCTCATCCCTCCAATTCCGCATGCGGCTTCTAGCTGCGGCAATAGGCGACGGATCACGAAGAAGTCCGAAAAAGTCCGTTCCCATCCATTGGGCTGTGGGTACGAGCCTAAATATGTCTCACACCCAAAGCCAAAGGATGGCGCTCGGGTTGCCCATGGTGCATTAGAAGCGCCCGGGGGCTGCGGCGCCGTGTGGAGATCAGCAAGCGCCTCCCCGAGGGAACCGAGGGTGGACAGTCTACTGGAACCGAGAGGCTCAAAGTCCACCCACTCGAGCGCCAAGTAGCCACCTGAGGAAGACATGTGTCAAGTATGTGACTCACTGCACCGGGCTCAGATGCGTGGCGGTGCTCTGGGATGGGCAACCATCGCCATCAAGTAGGCCTGATATCAAGCAGAAACTGCCACAGCGCGCCCGAGTAGTAATGATCGAGCAGTGAGAGACTCTCTCCAAACGAATTCCTGGGAGCTGGGCAGAAGCACCTCCAAGAGGCATTGCACCGCTAGCAATGGGCTTGGGTATACGGACGAGTCCCCAGCCCAGCACGGCAGTTCTTAGCGCGCGCAATGAGGCAGCTTCCGCCGCGAACGCCTCGTTTGCTTTGGGCAGGCTGGAGATCTTGCAGAAGACAGGCCCTTCGTTGGTATCGTACCGCCAGTGTGTTGTGCGGAGCCCTCTCTCTCCTCCTCCCGAGTTCAGCTGTGTCACCTGCCGGGTTTTACCATAGCCTAGGCGCGAGAGCTCGCTGACGAGTGGGTCTCGCAGCGAGATGGCACCGATGAGGGGCAGCGATGCTAGCATCGCCGTCCAGTGCATCCGCACTGCTCCGGCGCTGTCTCTCTCCCTCCCTCCCTACCCCTCCCTCACTCAAAGCCTTCCATGTTTAGAGTACAATACATAATACTAGTAGCTATCGGGGGCCCCTGCGTTAGAGTTATATTGTTGTGTTAGTATAACCTTAGTGCTGCGGGACCGTAGCCCTTCGACGGCGACGGAGCCCCTACCCCGCGATGGGGGTGTGCGCGGTCGGCGCATCCCTCCCCTCGATGTTTGTCCTCCCCCCAGTGCTTGCACCGACCCCGCGCACCCCAGCGCGTCCTCTCCTCGAGTCCACGGTGGGGGAAAACCCCTTTCGGGTAAAAGCAACGCAGGGGGGGGGGGGTACTCGTGAGATAGGAGCCCAGAAACGCTAATCTCCCTCGCTAGAGCGAGTGGCCGCGGCGAGCCGCGGCCCTTCCCTCCTGGCTCTGGCGCTCCCGTCTTCTCTTACCCAAACGGGGCGAGAAGGCACGT
The DNA here is from genome assembly GCA_018136815.1 of Isochrysis galbana. NCBI lineage: Eukaryota > Haptophyta > Isochrysidales > Isochrysidaceae > Isochrysis > Isochrysis galbana. The sequence continues at coordinate 2,115,585 of CM030945.1, forward strand.
ATTTGCCGGAGGGGAGAGCTGCCGCTCCCCCCTCCCCTCCCTCTTCCCTTTTCCTCCTCTCTTCCCTGCGGCGGGGGCCCATGGCGCGCGCCTGCGGCCCCTCTTCAGGTCCCCAGGTGGCCTGCAGGGGCCTGGGAGCACAGCTTAGGGGGCAGGTGAGGCTGGGGCATGGCCCTGGCCCCTCCTGCCTCTCCCTCGCTGGCGCTCCGAGCCCCTGCGGGTCGACTGGAGCTGGCTGGGGGGTCCAGGGGGAGGAGGGGCTGGTCAGAGGGATGGGCTGGCCACGACAGGCCAGGGCGGGCGAATCAGGCGTGCTTGTGGGGAGAGGGATGGGTCAGCATGGCAGTGTGCTCCTGGCAGGCCATCAGGCGTGCCAGGAGAGTGGGTGGTTCCTCCCCCATGGCAGGGGAGGAGTGAAGAGAGAGGGGGGCTCGTGCCCCCCCAATGGGCGAACTAAGTATAAACTTAGTTGGGGTTTTGAAACTCCGATGGCAACCAGTTAATAAGCAGTTAATAGGCAGTTTCAAAACCCCTCCGATTATTCATCGTAGGGCGGTCAAACAGTGTTTTTTTATAAGGGGTGAAAAAAAGACCATCTCAGAATTGAGGAAATTTGAGGATTTTTCACGGTAGAAAGTTCCCAATACACCCAACTAGCACATATCCGGGGTCCATTAGGACCCGGACCCCCCCCTTGGGCCCCCACAACAAAACGTAATCAAAAAAAGACGTAAGAATATTAAAAGGTTTTTTTGTAGCTCTCAAGTGACAACTTGTCGTCAAGTGCATGAGTGTTCAAGTCTCTCGAGGCTCATCCAATCATGCGCATGGTCTGCCTCAAGCACCCCGTCGCCACCACTCACCACACGACGACATCAGGGCCATCAACCATCACAATTTTGCGTCATTTGCGTCACCATGCCCATCACTCCATTAGCGGAGCCATCCATTCCCCTACCGGCGAAATCGACTGGTCATTGCCGGACATCATCTCGGTGCCTACATTAGCCCCCTCTTCAACAAAGCATTGGACACCACTGGTGTGTCCAACTACATTCCATCCCCTGTGTGAGCGGCGTTTCATGAACCTAGACAAGCTGTTTGGCTTCCTCTCCAAAAGCTCATCTTGATCCCGACTTGTGGTGGCTGGCCCATCACAAAAGGATTCGAGACGCGATGTGGCCAGGTGAGTAGCAATGCAGGTGACAATGAGCAGAGCAAAGCCCAATCCACTCGACGAGACCAGCAACGGCAGGGCCCAGTGAGGAGGGCGGAAAGGAGGGTTCTCCACCTTGATCCATTCACGATGGGGATGGGGACGCGGAGTCCGCTTTGAGCAATCACACGTCCTACAACATGCGCCGCGATGGATCTCGCAGATCGACGCGCACATCTCAGGCTGCAGCCGCAGCAACGGGCACGACACAAGGTGAACTTGGGAGCACGCCTACAAAGAGGTGACAAGGTACAGCGTCTTGCGGTTAGCCGAGCCGGCGACGGAATCGCCACTGAAACATGAGGGGCGACAGCAAGTGTTTCCAACAGACTGCCGGGAATGCACAAGCCTTCTGAAAGGAGTTGATTCCGCGTGCGTTGTGGTGTGCGCCATGCTCGGGGGCAGTGATGTACATGAAAGAATGGACTGCTCGCATTGGGCCCGAGGAATGCCCGGCCAGCCTCACAGAGCGGCTCGAGGACCTTACGGAGTCCCATGTTGTCAATGTCATTGCAATCTGCCGATTCCTTGGGCTCGCGCAAAGGCGGGGGCAATGGCGGGGAAGCGGGCGAAGAGTGGGGGGGCGGTGCATCTGAGAAGAGCACGAACGGTCGTGCGGCGGGTCTGGCCTCAAGCTTGACGTGCAGCCCCGCTTCTAGCTGTTCGAGTGAGAGCTGTGCGATTCGCTGCTGCATCTGCTGGACGGTGGCGCTTCCGGCTGGCGCAGCGAGCACGAAGGCGGAGAAAAGTGGTGAGGCGTCTCCATTGACAATCACGTGCTCAATCGACGCGCCAACCACGCCGGCGAGCCCCTCGCCCAGGGAGGAAGGAGTGGGGAGCGGCGGGCGGAGGCGGAGGTCGATCCTCACGGCCGCCATCCGCTCTCCGCCAGGCCAGAGGGGTGGGAGGGGAGGGGGCATGGGGACGGAGTGCGGGGCAGGCGGAACACTGCTCGCTGGCGCCCCCGGAGGCGCCGATGGAGCGCCCGCCATCCCCGCCACTGTGCACAGTAGCAAGGAGAGCATGGGCGCCATCGCGGCCCCGCCGAAAGGGGGGGGGGGGAAGAGAGAGAGAGAGAAGATGAGGACGAGAGAGAGAGATGTCGGAACGTGAGATAGGAGAGGGATAAGAGAATGAATGCCTCAAGGGAGGAAGCGAAGAGCGAGAAGAAAAGTTAGGGGTGTTCACGTGAAGAGAAAATGAAACGAGCAGGGAGGGAGAGAGGAGGCGCGTTGGAAATTGTAGTCTTGTAAGAGGTCTTGTTGTTAGCTAGCATCCCTAGCCACATCCACCGGACGAGCCATGCGACAACCGCGCACACCCGCATCGCGGGGGAGGGACTCCGTTGCCGGTGAGGCACGTTCCCTCAGCACTAGGATTCAACTAGGACAACAAGAAAACTCTGACAAGGCGCAAGGCGGGGATGGGACAGAGTCGTAGTCAGGTGTGGTGCTCCTATTATGAAGGAGCCAGGAGCCTAGGGCCTAGGGCTGGGGAGAGAGCCGCTGTTCCTAGATGGGAAATACAGTGAGGGGGGTTCCAAATACGGTAGATAGTAGATACGGTCTCGACTATAAGTTATTTATACTTGGTCGCCATGGAGCGCGCCGGCGCTCCCCTCCTCTCTTTCGGAATGGAGCAGTCGCTAGCTAAGCGACCGTCAGAAGAGGCCGAGCAGGTGAGCGCGATTCCCGTCGCGCCACACGGCGCGTGGCCTCGGCCACACCACTCTCAGCAGCCATGCTGGTCCCCGGGGGATAGCAAGCTGTGAGCCACACCGGACCCACAACAGAAAAGCCGCACAGACCTTCCATTGACCATTGATTGGGCATGCCTTATGGCAGAGGCCTCACTCACCCTGGCGACGGCCGCGCCGCCTCGGCGGCGCGGCCCGAGACCGGGTGGCCCCTGTGGGCACAAACCTCCCACATCCACATCACCAGATTCCAGATTATAGCACCATTCCAGAGAAGCGACACCTCACCCTACATCACAACCTGACATCCCTGGCGGGACCCCTCCAATAGGGAGGACCGGAAGACGCACCCACACGCGCACAGAACCCACACCAACCAAAACTTCATAATATTCTTACCGCACTCGCGGCGAATGGAACCGCTATCTACACGTAGCATACTTTCTACACCCCCACTCCCCCGGCCCTTCTCCCCCCGCCATCAGGCGGCTCCCCCCGTGCACTACTAGGGGGATCGGGGTGAAGGGTGAAGGGCTTAGATATGGTCCGGTGGCCTGCGCCCCCCCCCCGGTGATCCGTTCCCCCCTCCTCCTATGCCTACCGGGCTAGCGGCGGCCTCAGACCCGACTTATCCTGTAAACAGGTGCGGGGCTTACATATTTTTCAATGAGCGGAGCTCTCGCTCCGCCCACCCCCTTCTCCGCGCTCTCTCTCCCCTCTCCCTCTCCTGCAGGCACGCGCGATGGCGCATGGCGCGCCTGCGACAGGCCACAGGCTTGCAGCTGCCCCTGGCGACCCCTGGAGGTCCTAGAGGCCAGCTCAGGGGGCAGAGGAGGCTGGGGCTGGGCCCTGGCCTACCGACTCCAAGGCAACCTCCCGCGCAGCAATGGCAATGGCTACGTGCGCCACATACCTGCGGTACGCCTCCTTCTCCAGGCGTGCGCCCCTGCTGTAGATAGGGGTAAAGGGATTAGATATGGTCCGGGGTGCCCCCCCCCCCCCGGTGTTCTAGTTCCCGGGCTGGGCGGCGGCTCGATCCCGTCCTCTCCCTTCACACTCTCTCGCTTTCTTAACTCTTCTCACCTGCTCTCTTATGTATATACCCCATTTCCTCCGGTTGCAAACACACTCTTCCCCCCCCCCCCCCCCCTCCCCATTTCCCTTCCGCTCCTCGGCGCCGCTGCGGAGCCGTCCGCCGCCCCCTCTCCCCTTCTCTCCCCTTCCCCTTTCCCCTCTCGTGCGATGGGCCGTACCTGCGTGGCAACGCTCTCCCTCCACACCGCCGACCAGTCGGAGGAGGAACTCCTCCTCTCTGCCGAGCTGCTCGAGGAGCTGAAGCTTTCGGCCGGCAGCTTCCTCGAGATCCGGCCACAGAGGAAACCAGAGGGAGAGGGAGAGGGCGCGAGCGGGGCGGCGGGGCTAGGGGGCAATCTAATCCTCCAGGTCGGACACGCGCATCCACCCAAGGGCTCGCACGCAGTCTCGCTCCTCGCGGCGGCTGCCTCGCTCTACAACCTCGCTTCGAGAGAGGCGGTGGAGCTTGCCGCAGTGCCGCCCGCTGCTGCGGCACTCGAGTGGGTTGAGATGGTCTTCAAGGACCAGTACCTCTCACGTGGGGATATATGGTATTGGATGCAGCAATTGATGGATGAGTGAGTCGCTGCGAGGCAGAGCACGGCCGGGAACGTCGCATCATCCTACTGCCTAGCATGTGGAGGCGGATCTCACTGCACGTGATGCCGCTCCACACCCACCCACACGCGCCCTTTCTCAGCACCGCGCCAAGCTCTAGCTGTGAACCCTAGTCCTGGACCGATCCATGCTCATGCAATCAGCCCCTGCACTAACGCAGATCTCCCAATATTTTCCTCTCAAAGACGTTCGAGCACTGCGGTTCCCGTGTTGCCGTCTCGGGCATGGCCCGTGCAGGTCAAGCGGTTGGTAGCGGAGCTCTTGGGCCGCACACACGCGTCTCGTTCCGATCGCGATCCGCTACATTCTTTCTCCTAGTGCAGGTTGTGCGAACAGATCTACGCAGCCCTTGCCCGCAGCTCCCAGTGTGGCAGCCCCTTCGCTCGGCGCCTGCCTGCCAATACTAGGTATCAGGATGCCTGTCGACTCCACGTGCCCCACTCATCAGATCTCGACGGAGCTGTGGGACACTCACGAGGGCTCGGGCGAGCTGCACGTCGACCGGGCAATGGCTTTCCTCTCCGCACTATTTGACAAGTGGAAGGCGCTTGGCGTGTCGCACAACCTCACAGTGGTCCTATTTGCCCGATGCTTCACTACGCAAGCCTTACCGGGTGCAAAGCCACCTGAGATGACAGCAGTCACTACGCAGGCCTTACCGCACCCAGCTCCGCATGCTTCCCATCGCGCTGGACTCCATAACTCAGCCGCCAGAAATCCGGCGCAATGCTCTCCCGCAGCAGAAAGTGGACCCTCCCTAGATCCCAATTGCATGTGCGCAAAAGGACAAGCTGCCCCCGTATCTGCTACCCCGAACTCCATGAATGGTACCCGTCAAATGGCCAGCGCTGTGCCTAGCAACGAGTTGAGCTGCGAAGCCAGACCATTGGCTGGCGCGATTACCTGCACAGAGAGCATGGAGGCGCCAACACAGATAGCTGTCAGCGGCTCTCCAAACCGAGGCGCCGCCGACGGCGATGGCACCAAAGATTACTCAAGCAGATTGGTTAGTAGGCCTCGTGGCTTGGGCGTGCAGGGCTCGGAAGGTCGTGGCGCTTCGATAGAGGAGAATCCTCCACCCGTCAGAGAGAGGAACCTCTCAACATGTCAGTCGCAGACACTGCCATCACTTTCTTCTTCAGACGCGCTCTCAAGAGCAGCACTCTCGTTTGATGGTACAAATAGTGGCGATGGCGCCAGCAGCCATGGGCGTGAGGATTGTGCCGAAGCGGCTGCGTCGGCCATCCGGCCATCACCTAAAGCCATACCTGCCGATTTACTTCCGTCAGGTTCGCTGGTGGCCTCAGCCATGCAGATCATCCCTTCTGCCTTGCGCCAGCTTACCGTCGACGCAGGAAAGACTCCCAGGGATACGCCTCCGATAGATGCGGGACCGCAGCTACGCCTCCGATCTCGAGAAAGCTCACAGCTTGAGCCCCCCACATCCCATTTGTTGTCGCGGCGCGAAGTTCCTCCCGCCACTCCGTCAGTCACACCCTTCTCTCCTCCCCGGCCCGAGTTCACTGGCGGAGCACGTGCAGCTGCACTGAATGGGCTCTCGGAGAATGCAGCCGGTGACGATACAGAGGGAGGACGCCGCGATCGGCGCCCTGGCAGTAGTGCGCGTGACAAGGGGCTAATGCTTGATTGTGCAGGAAGGCCGCACACAGACTATTACAAGCTGGTCGTGGAGTCCGAGTCGAGGCAGGAGTGGGAGACTCTTATCGAACAGATGCGGACCGAGATCGAACGATTCAGACAGGTGAAAGTTCCATTGTTTTAGAGCACTCCGTGAGCATGCGCACTGGAGGCGTGCATTTGCCCCTTCCGCGGCCGGCGAGCTATTGATGTCCATCCTCCCCACCCCACGCATGAAACCCCCACCCTGTCCCTCATGCATACACATTCCCACCCAACTTACACCCATAAGGCTCTTCGGCGACGTGCGGCACATTCGTTCCACCAAAAAGCCGACCGTCAAAGAGCCAATTCTCGCCAGCGACGCTCAACTTCACCCTCATATGGCCGAGATCCAAGCTCTAGCAGAAGCGACAACCATCCCGCATGTGGTATTATTGCTCGCGGAGACAAATCCCCGGAGGCAGATGGGGCTATAGGCGACCATGGTCCGGGTGCACGTGATTGCAGCCACGACTTTGCCATACCCGCCCACTCCCTATCGGATGCTGCAACCGCATTCTGCGGTCCTGAGGATGCCTCCCCTCTCCCTCTCGGCTTGTCGAACGCGTCGGAGGGAAATTTCCTGGAATCAATCAACCTTGCCCTTGATGTCCTCGAATGCTCGTACGAGGAACTCGATCTTGCCTCGACGGGAAAGTCCGTGCTCGTTCTGACCGCCGGCTCGGGTGTGTTCTCGGTGGATCAGGTATTGCTTGCCAACGCAAACTTCCTTCAACCAAGACTGCGTGATGGCGCTAGGGTTCGCGTGCGAATGACCAATCACTCCCCAGCTCGATCTCAAATACATCCCGTGAAGCGGAACTCGATCATGGTCCATATATACCCTGTGCCTCGTGTCTCCCCTTCTCTCAGACCTTGTCCGCCATCTCGAAGCAACGCATGATTGACAACGGCATTGGGTGCGATCTCGTTTGCGCCGGCTCCCCGCCATTGCACATGGTGCCCGTGTTCAAGTATATTCAACCGCAGCGTCCTTCCGCGCCGCACACCGATGTTGCACAAGCCTCGTCACATCTTTCGTCCACTGAGAGGACTCCTGGAGACCATCTACACATGCATCATCTGCCATCGTCGTCGACGATGCCTTGGCCGCCTGTGGCACCTAGATGGACCATTCCCGCTCAAACTCCGACTGCCCCGCCTACTTCTGCGGCCGCCTCCGATGTCCCCTTCGTCGTGCCCCACTGGATACTTACGTCATTTACGGACCCACCTCCCCCGCTACCATTCCCTGCAGCACGCCTTACCTACGCACCTGATGCCGGAGAGTCTACCGATACCAAGATCGATGAAGGTGGCGAGTCGCTGATCGTACCACTCGCTATGCCGCGTTTGCCACCATTGCTAGGTCTGCCCCCGCGCCGAACGGCTTTAGCGCCGCCTCTCAAACATCCTTCACGCGAGCATGGAAGCAGCAATGTCAGCTGTGCACGTGGCCACAAGATGCCAAGCCCCTGCGAGACCTGCACCGCTGCCGCTCCGATGGCTACTGAGTCGCAACAGTCGTCTCGCCGCTCTACGATCTCGCGGTGCGAGGAGGACGCCGAAGAAAGCGACCCCATGTTCGAGGCCGAGGATGCAGGCCAAGCTCACGTCAACTTGCCCGGCAGTAATCTCGAGGTGGAATCTGACCCGAGCGAAAGACCCGCTCAATGCTTCGCGGATGTTGACAATGAGGCTGAAGGACTGGCACATGCGCCGGCCCTGGCGACGCCCACACCTGTCGACGCTCTTGGTCCAGAAAAAGCTCCGACCTCACGATCCCAAAGATCGGACCTTCACAACATGTGTATGTCTCAAGCACCTGCTCCTGCCCCATCACACCAGCGTGGTGTCGGCTTTGGCTTCTTCAATGGACGCCGCGTGTTTGGCTCGACAATCTATGATGCAGTTGACGAGTCTTCACTGCGACGTGCAGCCGTTGCACACGACTCGGGCGTCTTCGGGGTGCGGCAGCGCATTTGTCGACATGCGCGCGCCCACAGTCTCGGAGGAGGATTGGGAGGCAGCTCGATGGGAGGGCTCGCGGGCAGTCTTGGGAGTGGCTTAGCTGGGAGCCTCACGGACGGTCAGGGTGGAGAGGGAAGATTGGGTATGAATGTCGGCGGTAACAGCTCTCCGTCGAGATGGTTTGGATCGAACGGCAATCTGCCTAGAGCAACTGGAGAAGAAACTGGTTCTCTTGTGCCCGCCTCGTTGCCTTGCGGCTCTCCGCCGCCATCACGCGTGCCGGCCAATCAAGCAAAATCTTTGCCTTCGTCACCATTTCCCGCACCTGCGTCTGGTCATGGACAACCACCTTACCGGCCTCTTGGTGCGTGCGTAGCCATAGGCGGCGGTTCTCCCTCCCTCGCGTGCAAGGGGCCCCAGCGAGACGTCGATGGAGATTCTCCAGCACCCTCGCCATCTCCTAGTGCCAGCCGATCGCTCGCCATACCCCATCGTGGCTCTCCTGGCGGCGTTCACACGGGGGGCACGACACATGGTGGAGCCTGCTACCGCCCTTGGATCGACCTCAGTGAGTCCGGCTACAGCGGTAGCTTTGGTGCCAACTTGTTGGGAGGGAGTTGTGGCGGCAGTGTTGCCAGCCTTGGGGGCTCTCTGGGGGCATTAGCTTGCGATCACTCGTCAGGCTCGCACTCTCCATCCCGCCCTGAGTCTCCCAACCCGGGCAGTAGCTCTGGTGGGTCATCGCCTCGTTTGTACCCTCGGGCGTCCTTTGACTGCGGGTTGGTTGGACCTGGGACCGTGCTGGGAGAGCCGCATCCAACTGGTGGCCGTTTTACTCCTGCAGCCTCCCCACTACTTGGTGCTTCTGCGGGAGCAGGATTCCCGCCAGGATTTGCGCTTGAGCCCACGCCTATCGTTGGCAATCCCGGGGGTGGATTGATCGGGAATATCGCAGGCAGCTTTGGAGGGGGTGTGCTGAGCGACGGAGCGTCTGATCTCCGCAGCTCACTTTGCGCGGGGTTGCATTCTCTCCTCCCATCGTTTCCAACGGTGTGCGCTGCACCACCACTTCTACCACACACATTCGCAATGCGCCCGAACGCAAACCAACGCAATGGAGATGCAGAAGCGACAGCGGAGGTGGCTCCTATTGAAGGAGGCGCCCTGTCATCGACGTCTGGAGCCCAGACTAGTCCATGCATTCCCACGCAAAGCTGTCAAAGCACTGCACTTGTCACTTCAAGCGGCGGTACCGCCAGCGGAGCCATTCCTTCTCTCCCGCCTCACATGTTTCCCCCGGCAGCGGGTACCCCTGCGGCTGCCTCTGCCTCGGCTACTGTAGCGCAATTTGTGCCAGTTTCGCGCCCGACGAATCCATTCTCCTTCCGATTTCCTGCTGACGCGCGCGAGTTGAAGAAGATGTCCGAGACATCTTATGCTCGTCGTCGCTGGTTGCATGTGCGGTCCTCCACGGCTGAGTATTTTGCTGGAGCTCTTGAGAATCCTTCCGACAAGGGTACAGCGAGATTAAATGCAGGTGGCGTGGTGGCCGCAGCCCAAACGGGGAGCCCAGATATTGTCCGCTTGGCACCAGCATTGCGCTATGTGGAATCCCGATCTAGTCTACGCGGATCTCGCCGCTCTGGGGCCATCGGTGGGGCTCCACTCCGTCATTTCCAACCTCACTTCGAGCACCAATGGACCTCGCTCTCACAACCAGCCATTCTTCCGCTCACAATGGACTGCACTACGGAACAATTGCAGCTCATGAGACGCCAGCATGCCGGTGGAAACTCCAGCGGCGGGCTTTCTGGAGGTGGTTTGTGGACTGTCGCAGTACCGATGCAACAGGAAGTCGAGAGTACCATCCCCTACGAAAAGGTCATGGATGCGGAAGAGCTCCTGTATGAAATGGTAAGTTACATTATAAGCCACCTTCCTTGTCCATGACTTTCTCGGCGGGTCTTTTGGTTGCCTAGGTGGATTTCCAGGCTCAGCATGGGCACTGAAGTTAAGACTCGTCACCATGGGTTTCTGCGGTAACCCTTTGTGGGCTGAGACTTGCGGCATGCCTCTCAGGTCTGCCAGCGTCTCGAGCATGACTTTCAGTTGATCCGAGCATCCTCATTGACTTCCGGCGCCGCATCCAGCTCGCTTTCGTTGCGCCACGAGACTTCTCATTTTCTTGCGCTTGGCGCTCAGGTTTGGCATATGCTTCCATGCTTCAGTCCTGCCGTGGCGCATTGGTTTCTTGGAGTCCCAATGACTTTCGCGTATGTCCATCACATTGATTGAGCGGAACGGAAAAGTCTTACGCGCATCGCATCTAGGGTTGAAGGGGGGGGGGGGGGGGCGTTGTGAGCGCATCCTTTGTCGCCTAGGGTCCCCATGACTTGCACGAAGCTTTGCAAGATGCATTGCCCATCATTTGCAAGATGCGTTGCCCATCATATCCCTTGTGGTTTTCACAGGTGCAGCAAATTCACTTCGTGGCGGAGGCATCCCGTGCTCCTCCTCACCAGCGCCCCACTCGCTGGCCGGACCCACCATCGAAGTTTACCCCAAAGGCTGGCACCGCTGTCAATGCCTGTTGTGGGCCGTCCAACGCCGCTTCTTTGGCGACTGCCGCAGCCAATGGCACAGGTTCCGTGGCCGCGAACCATGACGCGCCTTCCTCTTATGACGCGTCACAGCCCCCCGGCTTTAGTGAGATCAAGGTGACGCGGCATTTTGTTCAACCTATGCCTGCTCTCGAACGCGGCCCAGCCATCGCCTACCATTACATGTGCTGGGGGGGGCATGACTCCGGTTTTCAACATTTCTTTAGTCGCATCCAACCAGCAGCGCATCGCATTTACCCTTGGAATCGCGTCGATTATACCGTGTGCGGATGGTCGAGTGACTTAGATCCCGATATGCGTCTTCGATGCAAACGCTTCGCTCTATTGAATTTCGAAAAGGGGCAAGAAGATTCTCTTCTACGGCTCCTTTCGGCACCACCGGGAACGCAAAGGCTCCTCGGTGCGGCCATGGATAAGGGCTCCTCAAACGCGTCAGGCAACAGGATTGGGGGCGCGAGTGGAGCTAGCGCAGGTGGCGCTGAAGAAACGAACAGCCTGCCATCCCCACCTTCCATGTACGCTTCCAAAGCAAGTGTAACGGGAACTCACATAGCGGGGGGCAGCAGCGGGGGTGTTGCCGTTTCTTGTTGTGGGGGCAGTTGTGGCAATACTGATGGGTGGGGCACCGCTATAGACACCTGGCCGATGCCGCAAGATTTCGAGCAAAGGCCGCCAAAAACCGCACTTGATCGCCAGCGATTCGAACGCTTCATTGAACGAGTCTCTCCTCGTATGCCACTCTCGGTCGACTGGGAGGACCATGTAGACAAGGCATGTGGGCCAAGCGCCGTTGGGGGCAGTATCTCAAAACGAAGCCCAAAGCTCACCGTTGGTAGCACTAGTGGGACAGCTCACCTGCACGATGGCGGTGCAAGTGTTGCGGGTGACGCGGCTACCGGCGACACATCACGCGGCCAGGCCGGGGGCACAGAGCATTTCCTAGACGCAACACGGGTTCTGGACATGACACTTCCGCCTGACTCGTCTGGATCGCGTCGGAGAAGGATGTTCATGCAGATCGCATACGATTCGAAAGCGAGCGCCACCCAGGCTTGGCATATTGAGTTACGATGGCTCATGTGCGTTTCTCGCATGCCACTTTGCTCGCTGCGACAAGCCTATTATCTGACGCGTCCACACACGTGTGACATTCGCAGGTGTCAAGTTCAGCAAGTCGAGGAGATTGTCAAACATTGCACGAGGCGCGCGCGAATTGCTGGCCTACTTTTCTTACAGATACCAACTGACCGTCGCCCAAGACCTTTCACCTCACGGGCCATCATTGCGGTACCTAGCGCATTGCGTTCCGCAGCCGCGGCCGCGCTATGCCATCACGTAGGCTTCGTTCCAGAATGCGCGGCGGACGGAAACAACAAGAGGTGCCGCGCTCTCCACAGCTCCATGAGGGGGTTGGGAAAAGAAGTCGTACTTGGTACTGAAGTGCAAACGGGCGGCCCTCGTGTCGATGTCTTGGCCCCCAAATATAACGATTGGGACATCCGCCCTTCCTTCTTGCGCTCATTCTAGGTGGATGCACGAACTTGGTGTCGCATTTGTCCGACCCCACAGTAGCGGCTTCACGTGGTTGCCCAATCGATTGCTGCCTTCACAAGCGGCTCGTGGCCATTCGGACAAACTCCTTGCTCGTTTCCGAGAGGTTTGCAAGGCGCTAGAGTTCGCCCACGCTGGTTGGATACCTAAAGCGCCGAGTGTCAATGCCTCGCCGGCAGGTGGGCGTGCCTCTAAAGCAAGCGGTAGCGAAAGCAACGACATGACACCCTTTACGGCGAAAGCACCTGCTGGTGTTCAATTGGCACATCAAGTACACCATCCACCTATGGACGTCTCGAAGAGTGTGACCACGAGCAGTGAAGAATTTGTCACGGCGATGGCGGTACGTCGCTGTGACCACATGGGCGATGGTGCTCACGATGCCAACGCGCACCCGGCAGTCGATGCGGACTCGCTTTCGAATCGCACGCTCTCCTCGAGCTCAGATAACGAATCTATTCTTGAAGAAGAGACAGCGAGTGTGAGCCAAACAGCACAGACGCCACCAGCAACAACTACTTCAGAGGGCACACTATGAGGGCAACCCTGCCATGAATTGCTCTTACTGCTCATCTACGCATGCAGTGAATTCAAATAAGATGAGCTACTTATTCAAAGACTACGTAGTATATACTACATGTGTTACCACCCCCCACATTCCTAAGGGAGGAGACGGCCGCAATAAGGACACCCTCCCATACCCATACAGACCTCAACTATCGTTAAAACGATATGGTCATGGAGCGCGCCACGCTCCCCTCCCCTCCCCACGCCGACACCGCCGAGGACGATGACCTGCTCATGGACACGCCACTGGCAACTAAGTTTATACTTGGTCGCCATGGAGCGCGCCGGCGCTCCCCTCCTCTCCTTCGGGCCCCCCGCCGCGGGAGCCCAACCAGTACCCATGGAGCAGTCGCAGGCGAAGCGACCGCGTCCGCCAGACGAGGCCGAGCAGGTGCGCGCGATCCCTATCGCGCCACACGGCCCGTGGCCCCGGCCACACCAGTCACAACAGCCATGCTGGCCCCCCTCATGGAGGGCAGCAGTCTGTAGGCCCCACCGTAGACGAGCCAGACAATACACGCAGTACCTCCACTGGGCATGCCTCATGGCAGAGGCCTCTCTCACCCTGGTGATGGCCGCGCCGCCTTGGCGGCGCGGCCAGAGACCGGGTGGCCCTTATGGGCACCATCATCACCATACAGAACAAAGAGCGAATCAACATCTGCACAACCACAAATCACAACACCACATGCACCACGACAGCCCCCCAAGGAGAGAGCAAACAGCCTCCCAGTGCACATCAGAAGCTCACCCACGACCACCCACCGCGATGACCCCACGACAGGATCCACCATCGGATGAAGAACACGAGAACATTGACACTGACGACAACTTCGACCTCTCCCTCCACCAGGAGGGGGACTACACATTCCAGGACGCGGCTGTGTACGCCGCCATTGTCGAGCTGCTCTTGGAGCTAGAAGGAGTAGATCCCGAGCCAAATTTCTGGGCAAAGTCAATCAAGGGCCCATGGCATGTAGCGGTCAACGAAGATTGCGCACAACAATTTCGAGAAAAATACGGAGAACGCACCACCCTTCGTGTGAACCAAGTTGACATCGCCGTACGAGTGAAAGTCGAGTCCCTAGAGGAGAAGCTCAACAAACGCGGTGCTACTTCGCGCAAGTCTCTATACACGGCCCTCCAAGACGTGGCCGCGCACCTTGTCGTCGAAGCCGACGGATTAGCTCAAGCGAAACAAGTAACCCTCAGTGCCCTCATCAAGGCGGTTGAAAAGGTGGGCCTCACATTCCTCAAAGGCAATCGCGAGCGTATGAAGCTCGAAGGAGGCGCAGGCACCCTGGTCTCCAAGGCCGCCTACACGACCCGCTGGCACCTTTACGTCTCGGCGGGCCAAGGAACCTTCCTTGACGGCAGCTTCCCGCGCAAGCTTCTCGTTAACGTCGACGACGTGACGATCCCACTGAACTATGGGGTCAGGGCGTGCAAAGAACTTGCCATGCCCGAGACGATCCACTCCCCTCACAAGCTGATGATCCATGGCAGCCTCCGCGGCTGCAAAGGCTGGCGACTTGAGGCCGCGCATGGTCTCCCGGCGACACACCGCTTTTGCGTGTGCGAACAAGAGGCGGCTAAACGTCGGGAGCGCAATGAAGCCTTCAAACTGAACCCACGCCCGAAGACGGCGCACGAGGCGCTGGGCAAAGGACCGCCGAAGACGTGCACGCGCTTTCTCCAAGGCCTATGCCTCAGGAACAAACGCGGCGTACGTTGCAACCTCTCGCACGACAACCCGGGAGCGTGGATCGAGAACAAGTGCACCATTCGGTGCCGCCTCCACCCGCACAAGAAGCTCCCGGGCGTCTGCCTGAATGGCAAAGCTTGCCTATTCCTCCATCCGGAGTACGCGACAGCCACCTACGCCGCAGCCATTGCACCCCCGCCCGAGAGGCGGGCGCAAAGCGTGCTCGAGGGTCGCACCCCTCCTCACCCCAGACTCGCATTTGACTCCACCCTTGGCTACCCAGGTGAAGGACCCATCGCCATCGCGACGTACAACCTCAACGGCACTAAAGGCGGCAAACTAGCCGCAGTGCTGTCGCAAGCGCGCAAGGCAAGAGTGGACATTCTTCTTCTCCAAGAACTACACGCCTACGAGGACGGCGCACACCTCCGAGCACATAGAACGGCCACCTTCCTAGGATGGTCGTGGTATGCCGCCCCAGGAGAGCTGGGGGACCCTGCTAGCGGCGTAGCTGTGGCGATCAGAGACACAGCCGGCAGAATAACCCCTAGACCGGACACGGTGAAAGTCATACTAGACGGTAGATGCGTATCTATAGACATTATCATTGATGAAGCTAAATACCGAATAATGTCAACATATCTTAGTGCGACACCCGGCCCCCGGGAAGAGCAAATCGAGAATCTCAAACTAAAACTAGCCACACTAGACGCGACCCCGACCATACTAGGAGGGGATTTCAATTGCGTAGAGGACAGCGCAAAAGACGCTCGACGAGCGGGAGAGGCGGCCTATCATAACGCACACGGAGAAAAGTGGAAAGCACTCGCCAGGAGTCGCCGTCTTCGAGACGTACATCACACGATGCAGTTAGGCCCGGACATAGGATACACTAGAATGGCAGCCACGATACACACTAGGATAGACAGAATATATCACAGCAGCGACACTGACGCATTCCAATGGCAGAGACATGGACCAAGCCCGGACTTATTCTCGGGCAAAGCCGCGTCCGATCACCTACCCGTCCTTGCGACATTCGAAACACCCGGGTATAAGCCCGGTCGCAGGTACGACGCACCGATCGATCTGAACATAATCCACGAAAAAGGAGCGCTGAACACGGTAAGACTACTCTTGCAAAGAGCCGCCCGCAAAATGGAAGAGGGCGGAGACCCGGAATCAGTGTGGGAAAACACGAAGGACCACATAGCCACCTTTTTGAGAGACGAAACCGCAGCCAGGGCGAGACCCACATTCCAGTCAACTCTGGAACTAAAAGCCGCGAGATTGAATATACGGCTCGCGAGGCAAGGACCGGACGAAAACTTAACGGTGGAGTTAGCCCAGACACAAAGAGAGCTGGCGGAAGCTCGTAGCCGGGTCCCACTAAGAGACCTCCCGCTACACCGCCAGCTTCGCCGCGAAGAGCTTCATTCTAAGGAATTCTTTGCACAACTTAAGACTCGGAGATGGAAAGCCAACGTAGCCGAACTATTTAAGACCAAAGACTGGAACAAACCGGCGCACTCCGATAGAGAGATCGCGGTCACGGACCAAGACATCAGGAGAGAATTCCGGGGATACTACGTGTGGCTCTACTCGACGAAAGAATCCCAAAGGGTCCCGGAGCTTGAGGCCGCTCTGACGGAACGCCCCCTCAACGACATCGACAAACGCCGCTTAGAGGGCCGCATAGACATAGAGGAAACACTACACGCCATAAGGAGCATCGGCCCAGGCAAAAGTGCGGGCCCGGACGGGATCCCGGCGGAAGTATATAAGGCACACGAAAAGATAGCCGCACGGATATTAACTCAACTTTATAACATGGCACTTGATAAGGGTACACTAGCGTACACGATGCGAGAAGGCGATATTATATTGCTATACAAAAAAGGAGATGCGCGCGATCCGCGAAACTATAGGCCCATTACGCTACTGCAAAGCGACTATAAAATACTCGCTAAAATTTTGACGAGCAGGCTGAGCAAAGTCATAGGCAAGATAATATCGGAAAACCAACTAGGATTCGTGCCGAGAAGACTCATCAGCGAAGCCACACACCTCCTCCAGCTCACTAGAGCGTACTTGGACGAAACCGGAGACCCCGGACTACTCCTAGCCCTTGATTGGGAGAAGGCCTTCGACAGAGTTAGCTGGGCCTTCTACCATCTCGCCCTCACTCTACTCAACTTCGGACCGGACTTCCAAACGCTAGCGAAAGTACTCACTAGCGAGGAAGCCCGACCTGTACGCACTATTAAAACTAACGGCGGACGAAGCTACCCCTTCACCGTGGGAAGTGGCATGCCGCAAGGATGCCCGCTCTCCCCACTCACCTTCCTTCTCGCTACGGAGGCGCTCACTCGTCATGGTGGCATCCGAGGGACGGCAGCGCGTGAGCGCAGCGCGAAGGGCCGGGTGACCCGCGTAACGAGAAATTTGCCAGAAACGGGCTCGTGCTCGAGACCAGCTAGCTGGATCGCCCGCTTGGCCTTGTAGAATGCTGAGTATCGCGTTGAAGGTAGACCCCACCTCCCGCTGAAATTCTTCGTGGCGTTGGGCGGCTTGGAGGGTAGAGGACTCAAGGCGCCCTCGCAGGCAATCTCCAAGAGTGAGATCAGCCCTGCTCTGACAGAGGCAAGAAATGCTGCCACCTCGCCGGGTGGGGGGGGCGACACAACATAAATTGTTGAGGTGGTGACTCACATTGACATTTTTCGTGCACGCGCACACGGATCAGAGAGCTTCATGGACCAGCCGAGCCGCGCTCCTTAGCCCGGGCGTCGCGCGCCTGAACTATGTATTGCCCACCGCCCACCTCGGGCCTACTCTGGGGCTTGGGTTGGGCTATGGAGGCCATGGGATGTTGGGTGGCCGTTTCACGAGGAGGGGCGTTTCACGAAGCGGCATCCTCTAGCACAAGAGCGTGGTAGACTTTACAGCCTCTTCCTATGCTGGCTTAGCCGTCGATGGTGATGAGCTGGAGGTGTACAAAATCAAGTTGGCGACGGCCAACACAAACGCATTTAGGGACCATCCTTCCTCAAAAAGCACCGGCGGTTTCACGCCACCGCCGCGCGATAGGAAAGGTCATTCGAAAAAATTGTCACGCTGTAGGTGGCTAGAGACGTAAGGACGTCACAAGCTGAATGCCGAGATGAAGTGATGGTAGCGTCTACAATCCACTTTCGGACTGTGGCACAACGCCATGTTGCAGTGCCGCCTCGAGGGAATTCGGTATCTCACTTGCCAAGCGACTAACAGGGCCATGCAGTTGATACTTTCCGTGAACGTGCGGGTTGCGTGGCTTCATCACCTTACGCCCAAGACTCTCATCAAAGATAATATCGGGCTTTGGGTCCCCCCAAGAGAAGTGCGCGTTCTCGAAGCTACGGACTGCATTAGCGTATGCCTCAAGTAGGCTTGCCTAGGAGGGGAGGGTTATTCGAATGAGGGATCTTTGACATTGACACATGCATGCGGCCGTTTGAAGGCCAGGCGCACTGAGATGGGCCACTCGACAGAGGCCTTGACACCTTCAATAGATGGACTCACCTTGCTTGCACGCGCCGTTGATGTGCAATGCTGTCCCAGGTATGTGTAGAAGCCCGTTGCGAAGGCGGCCGCCGCTTTGTCTGCGGTGACTGTTGACCAAGAGATGATCAGGAGCTCGGGCCACACACGATTGACCTGTGCAAGTGTGTAAAAGTGTCAGCAGAGGCGGCTCTTGTGGTATAGGGCGCATGCAGGAAATTCAGCTCTTGAACCATAGAATTCATCTGGCCTTGATAGAGATGCGGAACGTACCTCTTTCGCGATTTCGAAAGTGTTGCAGCAATTGAGGAAGAGGCATTGGATGCGGGGACACATCGCGAGGGATTCTCTCAAAGTAGGAATGAATCGGTCGGCAGTCAGGATGGTTGCCTTGCCGTCTTCATCCTCAACCAGCAGGCCAGGGGTGCATACGCCATCAAGAGGATCAACGCGACGACTGAAAGCGTGCGTATGCCCAGAGATGTGGAGGATGCGCGGACATAGACCATGCGTGCCACTATCGCCCTTACCCAGAGCAGTTAGCAAATCCTACGTAAGAGTGCACGGCGAGGTGGGTTGGAGGGAAGAGTCCTGCCATTTGTTGGCTCGCTTCTCGTCAGCAGGAAAACGATGAGATCGCTCACGTACCTGCGGAAATCGGGCTGCCGTGTAGAGTTCCCTCTCGCCCCAGGGAAGAGCACACACGGTTTGCCGCATCTCGCTATCCAAATTAAGCCTCGGCACGGGCGTCACACCATCGGGAAGATATCGAGGACAGCAAAAAAGGCCAAGCAATGTGATCTGAGTCATCTCGGCAGTCGCCTTCGGGTGGAAGAAAGTGCGGCGTAGCAACTCGGAAAGCTTGGCACGCTTCTCAGGGTTCACCACCAACTGGAGGACATTCAAGCACAGATCAGGATCGAGTGTCGAAAAAGCCCTCTTGGGGCTCGGTGCGCATCGTGCTTGAAGGACGACTGGCGTGCTCCGACATACCACGGAGAGGACACACCATGGAGAGGAGCGAGCTGGCTTTGTACTTACCATTCTCTTTAGCAGATCGGCTTCAGACGATGAGAGCAACCCACCTGGGTTCGAGCGGAAATGAGCCACTACTGCCTCGGGTCCTCCCGGCCGTCCTAGCAAACCAAGGGCAGAAGGATCTGCAGCCGCGCGCACAGCCGCCTGGGAAGCCTCGCTTGCTTGCTCCGCATCAAGCTTTGCATGAAGCTTTGCCACGGTTTCATCATCGAGCAACGATTTGCGTGTGAATAGTTCATATAGGACGAGCCCCAAGGCCCACACGTCTATCGCCGGAGAAACAATAATTTGCCGGGAGTCTCGCACTGCCTCCGCGACCTCGGGGGCTGCAAACCCATCGGTGCATCCGACTCGAGCTGTCACTCCGGCAGGTACCGCGCTGTCAAAGTCGACTAGCCTGAACGACGACCGACCAAGGCGACGGGCACACAAGTCATTTCATAGGATTGGGAGGGTTTCCTCGAACAAATGCACGTCATGGCCCGCGTCCCCGTGCCGTTCCGGGCGCACCCGTATTTTGAGGGAGTGTGGATATGGAAATGCAAAGTACGTGCCCGCACCTCCGAGAGGCGCCGAAGCGCAAAAAATGCGCGGGCTTGATGTCGCAATGCACGAAGCCTGTGGTCCCTACTTCATGCAAGGCATTTACACACTGGACAAGCCTCTCAGCCTCCGCGCGTCGTTGCAGGTTTGTCCCGTGGGCCCGAGCGCGCCCGCATTCTCCGCTCAACCCACCAGGAGCTCCTTCCTCGAGGACCAAAGCGTAGGGCCCGTACGTTGGACCCATCGCACGGTGGACACCTTCGCCACAATCGTCTTTGTCCTCTGCATGTGTCGGGTCTCCAAC
Source organism: Isochrysis galbana (assembly GCA_018136815.1). Lineage (NCBI taxonomy): Eukaryota > Haptophyta > Isochrysidales > Isochrysidaceae > Isochrysis > Isochrysis galbana. Next base: position 2,135,709 of record CM030945.1, read on the forward strand.
GCAATCCGTGTTTCTGCCAACGGTCGGTAACTCGAGTTCGAAGGCCTCGAGGAGAGCAGGTGCGAAAGGTTCGCTGCCCGAGCGTTCGGCTGCGACCGCGAGCAGTTCCAGTATCTCTTTCTACAGAAGGATGGTTGGGCAGTGGAGGGCAGGAATGAATCAGGTGCCAACGGCTTGCCATGAAGAGAGGGCGTGGGGCGTGTGGTGGGGCTCTCCACCTCAACTTCCCATTTCCTTTTGTCCTTGAGCCGTTTGAGTGCGACCGGCTTGGCGCTTTTGATGTCCTCAGCAAGGACGAGGGATGTGCCATGGTTGACGCTAGCAGCCTCGGAGCGGATTCTATAGGTGCCTCGCTGACCCGTCACAATACCTGCGACCGCACCCGCCGGCCCACGGTGCGTAGTGCACAAGGATTGCAACTCCATCACCCACTGGCGGCCGGCATCATCTGCTGCGCATGACGTCACGTCCAGAATAAGCTGCGAGTGCTTGAGAAGAAGAGAGGCGCACTCGGAATGATTGGGCGATATCGCGCCCCGGACAACCCCATGAGTGACTGTTAGATCGAGCGCCGACTTTCCATGCCGATCAGTATGACATAGTGCAGCAGTGCGTTCTGCTTCACCACCATACAACGCTGAAGCATCAGCCGTACAGAGTGACCGGACGATGGCGTCTACACCTGCTCGTGCCGCCGACAAAAGAAGTGAGCGATCTTCCTTATTCCGGGCGAGGAGCAGAGCGGACCGAAGCGCTGGAGATCCAGCTGTACCTCGAAGCACCGGGCAAATAGCACGATCAAGTAGCCGGATAAGTGATTCGCGCTCGACCTCAGCTGACGATGACACAGCTGTTGTGCTGGCTGGCCCCGTAGTTGAGCCGACGCCTGTGCCAGAGGAGTCTGAAGCTGCCGCTGTAGGGACGGCGAGCCGATCAAGAAGAAGGACCACCATCCTGCCGACTCTATCCTCGGGGCTGCAAGGTGGTGACCAAGCGCGCGGGTTCTCCCCAATGTCTCCCATAGTGACACCCAAAGTGGTAGTAGATGTGGGGAGGCCATGCTCAACAGCTGGCGCATTGGCCTGGCCCATAGCCGGAATCGCTAGATGCCATGATTGAGAGCATGGGCGTGGCTCCTTGGTCACTCCGTTCGTAGTGCGATCAGATGCTGTCGGGCTATCAAGCCCTTCAAAAGCTGGCACTATTTCTGTGGACACCGAAGCAAGGCTAGATTCCGACATATCCCCACTGTATGATCTATTCTCGCTGCCGCCTCCCCCAGGAGCTGCATCGATCATCCACCGAAGCTCTGCCCACTGCGAGAAGGCAACATCATGTGCAGCAATGATCGCCGCGATGTCATCGCGCATAATCGGGTGGGCGACTGTTTCGACTCGTGCGGGGGCACCACTGGTTACCTTCCCAGCACCACCTTCCTGTGCCACATGGCTACCTGTTGATAAAGACAGCATGGCAACAGCTGACCCAGGCGAGAGTAACTCATGAGCGACAAATATTTGGCGGAGGACGGCGCCAAAGCGCGGCCTGTAATGCTCATCCTTGACCAAGGCACAGCAGTGCACCACCCGTTGTAAAGGCGTAAGACCAAATCCGTCGCGGATTTCCAACCGAGAACGGAGGTGCGAGTGAGGGTCACAATGTCCAGTTCGCAAATCTCCGCCTGCGCCACGAACGCCCTTGGGAGAATCGTTCCGCAAGGGGGCTTCACTGGCCGAGCTGCATGTGTCTGCCAAGTTGGGTGAGCCAGATTGTCTGTTCTTAGCGCTAGCAGGACTAGGAGTTTGTGGCGGTAGCTCTGACTCAGCAGGGTCTAAGCAATCCAAGGGTGTAAGGTCGTCAGAGTCGAAGCGTTGGGACGCATTGGGTGGCCCAGGTGCAGCAGTGGAGGGCAAGAGGCGCCAGAGATGTAGATCTCCCCGAAGGGCATCAAGATGGATGGCGTACAAGTCGAGAGGGTCAGAGGTGACGGCCAAAGCAATTGGCAGCCCCACCGAGGCGCCTCCACGGTCAGGGGCGGCGGCGCCGCCAGCGGGCAGAGCGGAAGCCACCGCAGCGGCCGAGGCATCATCGGCGGCGGGCGATCGTTGCGTGGAGGTGCAGGGGCTCCAGCCATGCGCACCGCTCGTTCCCCAACCTCCCGTAGGCCCAACTGACGCCTTCTCGGCACCAATTTGCGGCATTTCAGCCCCGATGAAGGCCTTGATATCCTCGCAAGTGGGCAATGACTCTTGCGCTCCATAGCTTCTCGTACATATTGTGGCTGCCGCGCTCGCCCACAACAAGCACACGTCTTTGGGAAGCCCAAGGCATTGAGCACCAATGAAGCCGCCAATGAACCCATCTGCGGCGCCGATGGCGTCGCCTGTGACGCGCGACCAACAGCGCGGCAAGACGAGCAGATCGTCCGCAATCGCAGTGTCGGGAATGGGTTCATGAGAGGTGGCAACATCAGCCATGCCATAGGACACGCCGGCCGCAGCATGCGCGAGCGGCTGTGTGACCACACTTGCCGAGTCGTGGCGCAGCGACAAGTCGCCTTCTTCGCACCTGCCTCGGTCTCGGTAAGTGTCTAACCCGGCAACAGAGGCGAAACGATTGGCCGCCGTAATTGCGTGGCCGGCGACAAGAAGTCCGGCGCGCGTCACAGTACGTCGGGCGGATGCAGAGGCACTGCGCAGGGATACGTCGCTATCCAAAGCGGCGCTGGAATCATGCTCGTCCGGAGTTTGCCCACTATCATTGATGTTCACCACCACGTCATTCGTCGAGGATAGGTGATCGCCGGGCATTTCGAGCTCGGGGGATGCTGCGAGCCACCCACGACCACCGCGTTCACGCAGCACGTGGCCAACAAGTGAGGTCACAACCACGGTTGCAACCGAGGCCCAACGATTAAGAATCTCCTCAGCAGCACGTTCAGCAAGTACAAGTGTGGCAAGAACAGGTTCATGTTTCCAGTCGAGAAGGGCTGGCGCCTCGGACTGCGGTCAAGGAGTGAGACTGGGTAATGGACACAACCGCCTAGTGCACCGGAGCAAAGATGCCGACGGCTGGAGAGAGGGTAGTTGGCAAAAATCAATGGCAGGGCTCAAATGAAGGGCGAACGATGGAACGGCTGTACCTCGTTGACAAAGACGGCCCTCACTCCTCCGGTATCAAGAATCTTTTGAGCATTGAGAACTTGTTGGCGCTGCTCACTTGGCAGCGGCGATGGCTTGAATGCGACGGCCACGCCATGTGGAGCAACCCTTCGCACCAGTTCCTGCCGATGCCACGGGTACAAACCAATGAATGCGAGAGAGAAAGCGAGCATGGGCTAGGTGTAAGTCTCCAAAGGCTGCACAGCAATCGCACCTGCATTGGCTCGATAGGAATCTCAAGTTGAAGCAAGAGAATCGACTGCTTCCGCTTGCAGCCACCACTGCACGAATCCAATCCGCTTGGGTTGGATCCCCCCCCTACCATGAGGCCCTCTTCGGGTAGTTTTAGCCCCAGGACGTTTCGGCCCCCCATCACATATCCTCCTCTCTTGAATCCCCTTGTTGGACCTCCAGCCAACAGGTGGCGTTCGGCCTCAGACACATCGATGTGATTCACCACGGCATTGGCCTCCGCGCATGAAACCGTTATTTTGCGCTGTGTGTAGGCATCGGCAACTGCATGTGAGTGCAACGCGTGGGGATGCCTTCTTGCGGGCAGCGGGGCTGGCAGCAGGGCTGAGCTACAGTGTGAAATGGCATGAAGGAAACGTCACGGGGTAGTAGAGAAGACTGTCACCCACCTGGTCGCCTGACTGTAAAGTGCCCATCACGACCTGCACAGCGGTCCCCGTGAATGCTGTCCTCCCATCCGCATAGTGCGTCATCTCGCGCACACCAGAGGTGTCGACACCATCTGATCCAAAGCGTTCCAACAACCAGCGAGCGTGCTCGTCTGCGCCGACCACCCCAACAAGGGAGGGGCGCATGCCAAGACGCGCAAGAGCGACGGCTTCGTTGGCTCCTACAATGAGTGAAGGTGCAACAAACATCAGGGACATCAGAATGCGTCCTGGAGCTTGAGAGACACCCATTGGGAACTGAATCATCATGGGCAATGATGCCACAGTGGTTTGTCCAAAACAAGAACGGGCCCAGAAAGTGCTGATCACAGCAGCCTAGCGCTCCGCGTAATGGTGACAAAATGCTGCTCGCCCGCACTTGACACCACAAATCCTCTGGTCCGTACAACATCGCCACGTGTGCCGGTTCTGCAATTGCTGCTGTGCCGCTGCCACTATTGTTCCAAACGTTAGGAGCTAAGTTCGTCCTTCCGCACTAGACACAGAACTGTCACAGCGTTCATTCGTGGCTCATGAATGGCATCTCACCTTTGCCACCCGCTGATTGGGAGAAGTTCCCGACTGTCGTCACATCACGATCTGGCCATCGCCCATCAGCATCGGCACGCAGGTCGATGTTGATCGAGCCAAACACGACAATGCGCACTGGTGGCCATGTGTCCTCGGTCGTGCCTTGCGGGCTCAACGGGTAGGACTGGCTGATCGAGGACTCGCGCCGCACTTCCGCCGTCTGCAGCCGGCCGAGCGAGCCGAAGCGGCTCACATTGCGCGTGGGAAGAATCATCTGTTCAGAGCCCTCTGCCGGATAGAGGAGGCTGCTCAGCTCATCATGCGGGAGAAGCGCGCGGATGAGGGCGAGGGCTAAGGAGATCAGCGTCCTCCGAACTCGCTCGATCAGTGCCTTTGCCACGCGCCTAGGGACGAGATAGAGGGAGAACGGCGACCACGCTGCTGCCGCCATCGCACTCTCTCAGCTCCACCCTTCTTCGTCGTCGTCCTCCTCCTCCCCCAAACCCCTCTCTCCCTCTCGACACTCCCCCCGCCTGCGTCCCCCTCTCCCCCCGCCCCTTCCGCCCCCCCCCCCCCCGCCCCCGCCCCTCCCCCCCCCCCCCGCCCCCGCCCCTCCCCCTCCCCCCCAGCCCCCGCCCCTCCCCCTCCCCCCCCAGCCCCCGCCCCGCCCCTGCCCCCCGCGCTCTCTGTGTCCGTTTCGAAGAAAGGGGATACATTCGTACTCTCCTCTCCCCTCCCGTTTCTTTCTTCTCCCTCGGACCCCCTCCCCCCCCCCCGCCCCCAAGCCACCCCTCCCCGGCCACCCCCTCCTCGTTCTGGACTTCACCGTCGTCCCAGGTGACGAAACGGATAGAAAGCTGCATTTAATAAATAATACACCGGGGTAGGTTTCAAAGCTTGTAATGTGAGGTTCAATAGTAACCCCCGTTCGCACCGCGTCAGAGCTCTAGACTTCTCTCGCGGCTTTCGCTCTCTCGCTGGCGCCCGCGGTGCCGCTCCGCGGGCCACCCTGCCAGCGAGTGAGCCCTCTCCTTCGGAGAGCAGGCCACGCACGGCCGCACCGCCAGCGCCCCTCAAGCGCCGGCTCCCCTAGATGGGAAATACAGTGGGGGAGAGTGCAAATACAGTAAATACAGTCTGTATTTGGCCTTCGTACAAATACAGTGAAATACAGTCCCGAAATACAGTAGGTTTTTTTTTTCCTTTTCTCTTTTTTTTTTCCTTTTCTCCATATCTCTCTCGCGACTCGCGACTCGCCCCCGTTGCCACTTGCCACTTGCCAACTACGAGCGCGCGCCGCCACCCCCCTCCCACCCCTCTGCCAGAGCCATGCAGCCCAACCCCAATCCCAACCGAGCCTCTCGATCCATGGCGCAGCAGGCGGCGCTGGACATCGTGAGCGCCCGCGGAACGGACGGCGAGGAGGCGGCTGCGGCATGCACAGCGGCGCCGATGCAGTGGGCGGCGCTTCTCGATGGAGCGCAGCGCGGCCGCCGAGCTGCAGAGGAGGAGGAGGAGGAAGAGGTGGTGGCGCGAGGGAGCGAGCCAAGTGGGGCAGGGAACAGCCTCTTTGGCTTCCTCCCCACCCGCCCCACCGGCCTGAGCCAGCCCTTGTTGCAAGGGCGTAAGCGCTCCGCCGCTGCCAAGCCCAAGCGCACACACCCTGCGTGGGATTGCGTCGTCCTCATTGATGAGGATGACATGAGCAACCCGCAGTGGCAGTGCCTTGGGTGCGGCGTGAGCCGCCGCGGCGGGGCCACGCGTGTTGTCGACCATGTCTTGGGTCGCAACATGTCAGCCCAGTGCCCTTCCACAAACCACAGACCCCCCCTTCCTCGCCCTCGTCGACAAGGTGCGCCGAAGCGAGGGGACGAAGAATGAGAAGAAGAAGCAGAAGGAGGCAGTGAGGCAGGTGGATGAAGCGGCTGCTGCGCCGCTTGCCGAGAGGCTTGCCGAGGGGGTGTCCGCTGCGGGCAGTCGCCAACCCCGGCTCAGTGGTGGTCAAACCACCCTGAGCTTCAACGCGGATGCGAAGAAGGCGTGCGACTCGGCGATTGCCGAGTTTTTTTATGCGTGCAACATCCCGGCTGCAACGGCGGACCATCCAAAGTTTGCGGCGATGATTGCGGCACTCAAGACGGCCCCTCCTTCGTACAAAGGACCGAATCGCAAAGGTTTGCATGGTGCTTTGTTGGATGATACTGTAGCTAGGTTGTCGCGCGAGCTTGAGCCATTGCGTCAGCAGCTGCTTCGTAAAAGTTGTTCGATTCTATCAGATGGGTGGGACAATGTGATGAAGGATCACTTGATCAATTTCTTGTACGGTAATCCGGCGTGCATGCTATTTGATGGTACGGTCAAGCTGCTAACAAACTTCAATACCTCTACTCCAACTAAGTTTATACTTAGACGCGATGGAGCGCGCCGCCGCGACTCCCCTCTCCTTCGGGCCCCCCGCCGAGGGCGCCCCACCAGTGCCCATGGAGCAGCCGCTATCGAAGCGGCCGCGTCCGCCCACCGAGGCCGAGCAGGTGCGTGCGACTCCGGTCGCGCCACACGGCCCGTGGCCCCGGCCACACCACCTATGGCACCCTCCTCTGCTCCCCCTTCCCCCCCCTCCGCTCCTCCCCTCCCCTCCGCCGTCCCCCCCCCGCCGTCCCCCCCCCTCCGCCGTTCCCCCCCTCCGCGCGGTTTCCCCCCCCCTCCGCGCGCCGAGACGGCGGCTCTCTTCCGCGTCCGCGCGTTGAGACGCCGTCTTCTCTTCCCTCAACCCCCCGCGCGAAAGTCCCCCAGCGCGTCCCTCCGCGTTCCCCAGCGTCACTCAGCGTTCCCCAGCGTCCCTCAGCGCCCCCCCCGCGTCTTTCAGCGGTGTTAGGGGTTGGCGGATATATCCGGATATATCTCTTGGATATTTGGGCGGCTTTGGCGGGCGAAGATATCCGCGGATATTTCGTGGATATTTGGGTCAGAGTTCGCCGCTCCCAGTGGTTCGCCCCAAAAACAAAACCCCTTGCGCGACGCCCCCCCCGCCCGCCCGCCCCCCTCCACAATGTGCAGAGGTGATGCCCCCCCCCGCATGTGCCTTGTGCCTCAAACCCGCCATGGATGGCCCATGCCTGAGCAAAGGCGTGACGCGCCATGATGCACCACACACCTTCCCGTCCTTCGCGCGCGCAGGTTCGAAGAGGAAGAGGACGCGCGCGATAGCCGCTGACGATGAGCAGCGACTTGACCCTCCCCCTCCGCGCGACGACGACTCGAGCGACAAGGACCCGGTAGAGCTGAGGGACAAGGAGAAGGAGGCAGATAGAGGCAGAGGACGACGAGGAGCTCACGGGCACGTTTGAAGAAATCCACGAGACCTTGGACGGCCCCCGCGCCTCGAGCAGCCAGCCCATATCAAGTTCAAGGTGGGGCGATGAAGGTGGTCCACGAGATGATCGGCGAGGGCGTGATCACCACCATCGGCGACGGCACGCTGCACGGCAACAAGAAGGTGGAGGTGGAGTTTTCGGATTTTCGGCGGTGAACGAGGGGAACGAGAACACGAAGATCAAGAAGTGGGTGGACAAACAAACTCATCCAGGAGCAGGTGTGTGTGCTGATGATATGCAAAGATGGGGTGACAGCTTATCAGCTCTCTAGGTTATAGAGCTATCACTAATATTAGCACTAATATCAGTCAGCTCTTATGAGAGTTGTCCCAACCAACAACAAAACTCCCCCGTGCGCGCGCGCGCACGCGTGTCTTGATTACGCTCTCCACACCCACACACTCCACACACAAACTCTCTCTCCTCTAGCTAGATTAAGATAATTTCCACTTCCAGCTATTATAGATGTAGATTGGTACTACCAGTTGGATGAACCATCGCATCTTAAGGATTAAGGATTGGGGATAGATGAACGAGGACGAGCGTAGCAGCCGAGCAGCAAGCAGCCGACCGACGGAGGCTACTACGTATGTATGTATGAAGTATCGATGTTATACTTGTAAAATAGATAATATTAGTAGTATTTATATACAAGGTACAAGGTACAAGGTGGATATTTTGGTGGATATTTGGGTGGGGGTTGTGGATATTTTGAAGATATAAAAAATGGATATTTGGGTCCCAAAAAATGGATATTTCCGCCAACCCCTAAGCGGTGTCCTTCAGCGGTTCAGCGGTGTCACGCAGCGCGTCCTTCAGCGTCCTTCGGCGTCGCCCCGCGAGACTCGAGGCAGGACTCGCGAGGGCCCTGGATTTTACTCTGTAGTCCTAGCCGGAGTCCGAATTGTGTTTTGACCCTTGAGCCCTCGTTCTCTCGCTCTCAACTAAGTTTATACTTAGTTCGCCCATGGGGGGGCACGAGCCCCCCTCTCTCTCCACTCCTCCCCTGCCATGGGGGAGGATCCACCCACTCTCCTGGCACGCCTGATGGCTTGCCAGGAGCACACAGCCCTGCTGACCTATTCCTCTCCTCACAGGCCCGCCTGACTCGCCCGCCCTGGCCCGTCGTGGCCTGCCCATTCCTCTGACCAGCCCCTCCTCCCCCTGGGCCCCCCTGTTCAGGACCCCCCAGCCAGCTCCAGTCGACCCGCAGGGGCTCGGAGCGCCAGCGAGGGAGAGGCAGGAGGGGCCAGGGCCATGCCCCAGCCTCACCTGCCCCCTGAACTGTGCTCCCAGGCCCTGCAGGCCATCTGGGGACCTGAGCGAGGGGCCGCAGGCGCGCGCCATGGGCCCCCGCCGCAGGGAAGAGAGGAGGAAAAGGAAAGAGGGAGGGGAGGGGGGAGCGGCAGCTCTCCCCTCCGGCAGTGACGTGTCTTCTCGCCCCGTTTGGGTAAGAGAAGACGGGGGCGCCAGAGCCAGGAGGGAAGGGCCGCGGCTCGCCGCGGCCACTCGCACTAGCGAGGGAGATTAGCGCTTCTGGGCCCCTATCTCACGAATGCCCCCCCCCCCCGCGTTGCTTTTACCCGAAAGGGGTTTTCCCCCAGCGTGGACTCGAGGAGAGGACGCGCTGGGGTGCGCGGGGTCGGTGCGTGCACTGGGGGGAGGACAAATATCGAGGGGAGGGGGCAGTGCCCCCACCCCCCGGTAGCACTCGGACACCTGGCTCGTCAGGCATGGCGGGATTCCGGGACGGAAAAGTTGTGTCCAATTAGCTAGTGGGGTTGGCTAGGATATAACATTGATTATTTTATTTTCGTTCTCTCGCTCTCTCTCTCTCTCTCCTCTTTTTCTGGTGGGCACTGTTGAATCTGCTCACCAGAGGGGGTTCGTTTAACGTATGTTGACGGCCTGTTACCGTGAATGTTTGAGTGCAGAGTGTTGATTCGTGTGGTTTTTACCCACGGTATCGCCTGTTGGTGACCTGCAGCCCCCTGAGTACCCCCAAGCCCCGAGTCTTCCGAGTCATCCTTCTGAGTCTACGAGTGCCACTACGAGTCCCAAGTAAGCGGCATCTGCTCGCCGCACCCTTTTCTACGTCCTCCGTCCCTCCGGTTCGCGTTCCGTGCCACTCTCCCGTCCCCTTCACATGCCCGTCATATGCCCTCCCCGTTCTCCCGATGAGCCCGTTCCGGGCTCCCCGGATGAACCGTGCGCCGCGCTAGCCGCCCGTGCGCCTCCGCGGCTCGTTTCCAATGAGGAAACGAGCATCGCTCCGACAGCATGGCGGGATTCCGGGACGGAAAAGTTATGTCCAATTAGCTAGTGGGGTTGGCTAGGATATAACATTGATTATTATTATTATGAGGGGGGGCCGACTGTATTTCGCGCACCGCCTTCGAAGGCCTGAAATTCGGTATTTAAGGTATTTTTCGAAAATTTCAAATTTCGCCAGAGAAAACCCCCACTTTCCACTTTTTTTTGCTGATCCATCCTACCGGAACCCATAGGAAGCTTATGTAGCCCCTCATTTATCCATTGTAGCTGGTGCCCTCCGCACCCCCATTGTGAGTGACCGGGCTATGAACATGAAAATACAATCTCTCGTGAGTAGCTCGCCTCCCCCGCCACTTCTCACTGTGACTACACGACACAGCTCTTCTATCTGACATGTGCGTTGTGAAACTCACCATCGCGTTTCGCTGCGCCGTTCCGCAAGCGTCGAACACCAAACCGCACACGCATTGACCCGACAGAGTCGAATGTCTTCAAACGTTGTAACAACAACGTGCAACTTGCGGCTGTTGACTTTATCATTCCCAAGGTTGTACCACCCGCACTGCCACCTCAATGCTTTCACCGTGGCAAGAATGAAAACGATGCTCTCAGACTGCAACGCGGGAGAAGTCATGAGTACATACGACATGATGAACTACGTAAGGCGTTGTTACATGTGACTTCGACTCAGCTGTTGAAACAAGACCTCTTAATTGTGGCACTGCGGATTTGAGGAGGGGGATTCAGCCAATCCTGAGGCACTCGAGTTGGAAGACGAGTGTCGCGTTGGGGCCGATTCCCCATGCTGGGAAGCCGCTAGCGCCATATCCCTCCGATCCCGGGATGGTGAGCTCTCGATGCTCGCCGACGGTCATTCCAAGACAGCCCTGGTCCCACCCTTTGATGAGCTGACCCACGCCATACTTGCAGGTGAAGGGTTGCTGCCCTGGGTCCTTGGTGGACCAGAACTTCTGATCTGAGCGGAGACAAAGGGCAATCTGTGAGCGCTCGCTCATCCCTGATCCGCTCGCACGGTGGCAGGAGCTGTTTGGGCGAAGAAGGGTGGCAGGAGCTGTTTGGGCGAAGAAGAGTGCTGATTGATTGCGCAGGGAAGGTTTCGAGGCCTCACTGGTCTCTTTAATGATGCCGGTGGCGTGGAGGGTGGCAGAGGCTCCGGGTGTGATGGCTGTGCCACCCTGGCCCTGCCTCGTGATGCGGTAGGTGGTCGCCAACCCGGGTACCGCCTGCGAATCCGACATGGCGAGGAGACGAGGAGGGTCGTGCTTAACCTTATAGACAGGCCCGCGGGGCGCGGAGCGAGAGTTTTGTTTTCGTCGCCCCCTCCGCAGGGCGAGGAGACACGAGGGGGGGGGGAGTAGGGGGCGACGAAAACAAAACTCCCGCTCCGCGCCCCGCGAGTCTGTCTATAAGGTTAGGCACGACCCTCCCTGTCTCTTCCCGAATGCGAGGAGGCTGGCGAACAAGGTTTTCCCCTCTTGACTCTCTCTTTGTTATGTTAATAAACAGAGGGAAATCAGGAAGAAGAGGCATCGCGGCCCGCGGCAAGGACAGAAAGACAGGAGACTTGTACAAAAGTACTCGTAGAGGGAAGAGATCAGGACGAGAGAGAGACGGGCCAGAAAAAGGGGACGAGAGAGAGGAGAGGGCGAGAGGAGAGAACGGTGAGAGAGAGAGCGGTATTACTTTATACAGAGAGAAGAGAGCGAGTGCAGAGAGGGGAGAGACATAGGAGAGGAGAGAGAGGGAGGAGAGGAGAGATAGAGTAGGAGACAAACAGAGGGAAGCAGAGAAGACAGAGGGAAAACGGAATGTGTGTGTCCCTACTTTTCTCTCTCCGGGTCGGGTCTCTCTCGAGGACGTGGGACCAGCAAGGCAAGACCAGGCTGGACGATGGCCCCCCTTCACTGTCAAAGAAGAGACATAATATAGAAAAGAGCGGAGGAGAGAGCGAGCGAGGCAAGTGGGGAGAACTCGCCCGCTCCTTCTCTCTCTCTCCCCCCTCCCCCCCCCCCCCCCCCTCCACTCTCTCTCGGTGGCGCCGTCGCATGCGGAGGAGCTTGGCGCGTGCACCGTAAGTCATTCGAGAAGCAGCAGCCACCGGCGAGACGGGCGCGCAGGCGGAGAGGGAGGCGCACTCATGTCATTGCTCAACATCGGAGGCAGTGATGATCCCGCGTACGCGCCGTCACACCGCCCGCGACCCGCGCGCCCAGAGAGGGGGGGGGGGGAGGAGGAGGAGGACGCCCGTGAGCGAATGAGGCAGGGAGCCGGCTCTGGCTCGTGGGCCCGAAGAAGAGGGAGTCAGGATGGAGGGGGAGGAAGACTGAGGTCGGGCCGCTCCTGGCGCCCTCTCACTCGCCCGCGTGCCTGCCCTATGAGGCGAGCGTTCCTCCCTCCCCCTGCTCCTGAGGCTGCTGAATGTGGTGCAGCGCGCCGACTCCCCCCATGAAACCAAGATCTTGCTCGCCGACACCTGTCATCGCGCGTCGAGCGTCATCTCACGCCTTTCCGCCCTTGTCTATAGGTATCGCTACAAGATGCCTGCGGTTGTGGGCAAGCTCGAGGGGCGCGGAAATGGAAAGAAGACGGTGATTGTAAATGCAACGGATGTTGGCAAGGCGCTCAAGCGCCCTGGAGAATACCTTACAAAGTACTGTGCCGTCGAGCTTGGCACGATTTCGACGTACGACAAGGTGAGTCGGTGTCGTCCTGTGTACTCCTCAATTCTGTGCGGTGATGGACACCGAGTACCATGTACTTGGCGATGACTTTTGGGCCATACCTATCTTGCTGAATGGAACGTCTCCGAATGAATCCTTTCTCACTGAGGGCGTGCTCGAATCTCCCCCATGGATGATCCACCTCACGATCTGCGACGTCCGCCTGTGGTGATTGCTAGCTCCTCGCTCAGCGAAGCGAATTCTCCCCGCTTGTGCGTCCTCTCCTCAGGCTCAGGGGCAGGGCGGCCTCACCGGTTGGCATGAGACGCCGATGTTGCAGGAGAAGACCAACAAGTTCATCAAGGAGTGGGTCCTTTGTGCAAGGTGACGTAAGGCGTAGGCTCCCATGAGCTAGCTCCTCATGCGGTGGTTAGTTGTAGTCGAGATATCAACTGTTCCCGTCCTGTCCAAGATGTGAACAGGAGACGGGTCGGGTTGCGTATTAGTTACGTCCACTTGATAGAGTAGCTCGGTTCACCTTACCCCACTCTGGCCCCACCATATCCGTCAACGCGCTCTCCATCCCGTATCCTGACCAGGTGCAACCTGCCCGAAACATCGATGGAACTCAATAAGCGCCGCGACATTGTATTCGACTGCAAGGCATGCGGCAATCACTACGTCGCTGACATGACGCACAAACTCGCAACCTACATTGTCAACAACCCACCTGACCCCAAGGGCGGAATCATTCAGGTGGGGAGGCTATTCGAGATGATTGAGCTCGGCTTCGTCCCGAGTATACCTGCCTCGTACCCCATGGCGGCACGCTCGCTTTTTGGCACCATATGATGCTAAGCACTCATAACCATCACACCTCTTGTTGTATGATAGGGCGGCGGCGCTGTAGGCAAGGGGAAGAGTAAGGAAGAACGTCGCGCTGCCAAACTCGCTAAGCAGCGCTCGAATGGCAGTGATGCCGCCGCCCCAACGGCAGCGGCTGAAGAAGAGGACGAGGAGGAAGATGAGGAAGCGACAAATGTGCCAGCCTCTGAGCTCAAGGTGAGCAGCGTGTTGGGTGGGTAGTACGCTAGCAAGGATGGCTCCAACTAGGCGGCCAGTCAGGATCATAGCGACATTGCTGCCCACACCCCCACACCCCCGCCTCAGGATCGTGACATCGGCACGTTTGCCACTGCGGCCGATGCCGACGACGACGAGGACGAGGAGTGGTCGGTCGACACCTCGGCGAAGGCGGTTGCTGAACGCCTCAAGCTTCAAGAGTCTGCGTACAACAAGGTGAAAGCGGCTCGTCCAAGTGACTCTTCCGTACGCATGTCGAGGATAGCTCGCCATCATCGCGGTGTCTCTCCCTCTCTCTCACGCGTTTGCAGCTGTGGACGCACCTGTTGGTTGTCTCAAGGGTTGCGCGGCTTACCAGGACACCCCCTGGATTGCTAAGCCCTTCTCGCGCGGTTTCGGCCCACGTAGGTGGAAGCCGCGGCTCAGGCTGCAAGTGACCGCCGCAATGCGGAGGAGGAAGGCCTCGATGAGTTCGAGCTCCAGAAGCGCAAGGTTTCAGAACAAGTGAAGGCCGCCCTCGAGAAGGCCGAGGAGGAGGCCGACGATGATAAGGAGAAGGTAGGGACTCATGCGCCCAAGTAGGCTCGGGGTAGGGCGCTGTATGCCTCCTATGGGGCGGGTCGCGCTGAAATGTTGCAGCGATCGCGCTCCTTTATGGGCAGCCAATATCTCACTTGCCCCTACAGCCACTCATACAAGAACCTTTCTCCGTCCTGCTCGTCGACGTCCCCTGCGTCATCCCGCAGATTTCCCTCGGCGTAAAGGGTTTGATGGCCATCGCAGAAGAGCACGACCTCCAGCCTCTGGACTTGTTTGGCTTCTTCTTTGACGGAGTTCTCGACGCCAATGCTCTAGTCACTTTGAAAGCGAATACAAAACTGTTACAGAAACTCTACAAGGCCACGCCGAACAAGAAGAAGACGCAAAAGTTCCTCCTTGTTCAGGTGCGCGCATGCGCTTTTTGCTCCACCCACTTGCGTGAGTGCGGCAGCAGGCTAGCTCTTTGACCATCTACTCCTCATCTGGGTAGGTTGAGGCACTCGTCGGTCGCGTGCCCGAGTTGATGAAGAAAACGCCCTCTATTCTCAAGTACTTCTACGATAACGATCTCTTAGACGACGAAGAGACGCTCTTCGCGTGGCACGACAAAGTGAGCAAGAAGAAGCTCGGCCGCGCTGTCCGCGAGGCTGCGACTCCCTTCATCACTTGGCTGAAGGAAGCTGACGACGAGTCTTCTGAGGAGGAATCAGATGAGGAGTAGTGAGCTCGATGGCTTAGACTTCTTCTCGGTACAGCTACTTCATCGCGAAGCGGCTGGGGATACACTGCAGTTTCGTGGGTCGGTCTCCGCTACGGGGACGTTACGTCATGAAGTGTCCATCCGCTCCGTATGCCTACCTCCATACCCATGGCCTTGTAGAGGGGAAAAATCGGGCTCCTTACGATCCGAGCTACTGGGAGGGAGAACGAGCCTGCACGCTCGCTGCTTGTGAGGGACATAGGTGTCGGGCGGAGAGGGTTGGCAACATTGATCACGGGAAGAGGCCAGGCATAGACCAGCCATTCCAACCGGCCATTGTGCCATTCAATGTGGCTTGGTCGTAATGGGGGACATGGTGGAGGGACATGCTCTGGGGAGTTCGGAAGTTGGGAGATCTTTTGAATGAGAATGATCTGGATATATATCTGCAAATGCGTTGTGATGCGTGATGCGTCAAAAAAACTTCTTAATGATCTCGCCGCGCGCGCGACTTTGCATGTCTAGTCTGTACTGCTATAGCCAGGCCCGCATCCCTTTCTTTTCACACCCTCCACCTGCCTTAGCGGCCCGTCCCCTCGTGCTCTACTTTGGGGCTCGGTGTACGGGGTCTCCGGTGGCAGGCGACTTGAGCCAATCAGCCAATCCCCGATGGCCTGGTCCTACGCACTCCCTCCTGCGCCATCTGTTGAATCAAAACCGCACGGCTTGGCTTGTAAAAAAAAAGAGCTGTAGATTCAGGGCTAAACACCTAAGGTCGTTTGCCTTCATTTGGTACCCCTCGTTTCCAAATACAAATACGCGATGGGTCGGCACAAAAAAAAACTTATAGTATTTGAGCAAAGGCACCCACCTCATAGTGCTCAACCATGTCTACAAATGGAATGGGCTCCAGCGGCGACTCCTCCAGCGGCGACTCCTCCAGCGGCGACGACTCCAGCGGCGACGACTCCAGCGGCGACGACAGGAAATCTGCCATCTAGCTAGATATAGATACGAGCCCTTCGCTATCTAGATAGATATAGATACTGGCCTTCGCGGGGGTAGATAGCCCTAATATCTAGACATCTAGATATCTGGTACCGTTATATAATAATAATAAAAGGCGCCGCGCCGCTCACCATTAGCGCCGCCTTACGCCACCGACGCCCCCGCGCCCCGCGCCCCTGGCCCCCCCCCCCTTCCCCTCGCCCCCCGCCCATGCTGCACCTGCTCCACCGCATCGCGCCACTCGCGACTCGTCGTGCGGTGGTCGGTGCGGTGTGTGCAGGCGTGCTAAGCGGTGGGGGGTGGGGGGGTAGTTGTAATGTGGGTGTGGTGTAGCGTGGCTGCTGCTGCTGTTGTGCTGCGAGTGAGTGGGCGCCCGGTCAATGTGCGTGTGGTCGCCTGGCTGTTGGCTGTGCTCTCCGTGCGAGGAGGCCTGTTGGCGCGCGAGTGGGGGCAGCGCCGGTCCGTGTACATAGCTGGTGTGTGTGTGGTGTGTGGGTGGAGTGTGGTGTGATAGATGTACATGTACTTGCATGTATGTAGCTATACTTACACCTCAATGAAGCTCTGTGGTAGTGCTTCCTAGCTTTAGCGTGTAGTGGCGCGTGCGTAGCACGCGCCCACGGTGTACGGTGTGCGCGCCGCGGCGCTGCTGGAGCCCCGCCGGCGCACCGAAACAGCCTAATATCTGGTAAATAGTAGGTTCTCGCTCGGAGCCTATCTAGATAGATATAGATACTGGCCAGGCCCTATCTAGATAGATATAGATAGTGGCAAAAGGGCCCTAGATGCCAAGATATCTAGATATCTTGGTATCATATTCATAGCCTTAGTTGTTGTTGTCCACTTTACACACACTTTATTCTTTATTCGCGAGTTTTTTTCAGAAGGGCTTGAGCGCTTCCGGGGCTCCTAGCTCCTAGCGGAACGCCTAGTATTCTTAGGTATTGGTCGTTATTGATCCAGTTGTATTTACGCATGTCCCACGGCGGTTTCTGGAGCCTCTGTGATCCCATTCGTATCCCTTGGAATTTGGCGCTAGTGTTGCAGAAGTCGGAGTGGTCTCTCGGCGGGGGTACCACGTTGGAAATTCTAGTCTTGCAAGAGGTCTTGCTGGCTAGCATCCCTAGCCACACACACCGGACGAGCCACACACCCCATCGCGGGGGAGGCGCTCCGTTGCCGAGGAGGGCACGGTCCCTCAGCACTAGGACTCAACTAGAGTAGGACAACAAGAAAACTCTTCTGACAGGATCCAACCTGGTGGCCAAAGCCTAGGGTTCCGAAATATCCAGAGATAGGAGAATAGATCTTTCCGAGAGAAAACGGACGTCCGCCCCCCCCAAATCTGCTCCTGGTCCAGGTCCTGCATCTTCGAGTCCTCCGCGCCGCCCCCCCCCCCCCCCTCCCCCCCCGCGGCCCTCGGCCTCCCCCGCCCTCCCCCCCCCCCCCCCCCCCCCCGTCCTTTCCTTCCCCCGCCCTTCTTTCTCTTCTTTCCCTGGCCCGTCTTCCCGCCCCCCCCCCCTTCCCTCTCTCCTCCACACGGCGGCAGGGAGAGGGATTCCGCGCGGCTCCGCGATGGCGTATACAACGTCGCCGGGCGCCCGGCAGCTCCTTCTGGCTCTGTACGCCCTGACGGTCGCAGAGGGAGTGGTCCTGCGGCTCCGAGCGAGTCCCCGTGCCCAAATCCCGCGCATGGTCGAGGAGTACGCCGACCAAATCGCTGAGGTCCTCCAGCAGAGCGGAAGCGTCTCTCCAGAGGTTGAGAGCGCCGCCGCCGAGTGGCTCGTCATGTCGTCAGCCGTCTCGATCGGCGGCGCGACGACCGACTTCGCAGCAGCGGGCGGGTTCCCCCCACCTTCTCAGATTGCAGCTGTTGTCGAGCAGGCGCAGCCCGCGCTCGATGAGCTGCTCACCACGTGCGCCGTGTTGGCACCAGCACTTGTGAAGGACGAGCAGGCTTGCCTTCCCCTCGCGCGCATCGCGGCGTGGGTCCCACGGGAAGAGTGGGTCCGCCCGCTCTCAGAATGGTCCGGCCCAGGGCAGGACGTCCGCATGGATACGGCTGCATCCATCCGCTCGCTTAGCGCCCACTTGCTGGAGAAGTGGGAGACCGCGACTGTGCTCCATGGTGCGCTCGACTTCCGCGGCGACTCGCGCTCCTCGCAGATTCCTGAGGCTGCGCACCGTGTGTCCTACGCCTTTACACGCGTTATGAAGGCAACGGGTAGCGGAACATCCAACATGCGCGATTCTCTCAACGCGGTCATTTGTGGTGCGGCGGCTTCAGCGGGTGGCACTTCTGCTCCTGTGGTGTCAAAAGCGGTGGCAAAGGCCTTCATTGCGGCTGGCCAGGACGGCGCCTCGAACCCGCTGCATGCGCTGCGCAAGGCGCAGGTCAAGGCGTGGGGTGGAGAAGATTGGGTGGCAGACGCGGTAGTTTCCTCCGTTATGGGTCGAAAACTGTTGGGAGGGAATATCCTAAACGTGGAGCTGGAGGACAAGCAAGAGCCGCCTTTCAAAGAAGCGAGCGAAGCGACGGCTGTGGTGGCGGCGTTCACCTCAACTCTAGAAAAATGGAAGGACGCCGTAAGAAATCTTGTGGCAACTCTCAGTGCCTCAATGGCTGGTGCCATTGAAAGTGATGCAAAAACGCAAGGGAGCTCCTCTGATGACACATCCATTACTGCTACAAATCGTGTGGCTGGTCCATCGGATGTTTCTTCAGGTGCGGGGGCATCAGACGCTCCCACAGCGGGAGAAAGCACGGACAAGGAGTCGCCATCTGGTACGAGCGAGAAGCTACCGCCGGGAGTGAACGAGGCTGCAGGCGCCTCTGTGTTGCAGTGGGTGTGCAAGTATGCAGAGGAGCTGGGAGAGGTACCAACCGTACAGACAGCGATCGATTTTGCTATGGAAATGCGCCGGGAAGATCCTTCCTACTCCCTCGTGGGAAGGACACCGAAGACGGTCGCGGCGGCCATGGAGGCATATGCACTCACCAATGTCCAGTGAGAAAATACCCTCTATGTCCCGAGCCTGCTTCCGATGGAGAGGGCGATTGGTGCTTACATCCTTTTTTGCAGCTATAGTCACTGCGCGCTTCGATTGCATCTGAGAATGTCCCCTCATTCAACCCTTTCAGGTTCGAGCGCGACGAGATTTTCGAGCCCAACCCTCACGGCATCAAGGGGTTGTTCCTCACCAACGCCACGATTCCCAAGGGAACTCGGCTGTGTGTTCCATATGACGACGTGTTCAACGGCGGCCGTGAGACTCCGTGAGCGATCCCATCGGCCACTCGGGCCGTCCAGAGTGTTCGTGCGAAAACAATTAGTAGTCCTTCGAATCCTTGGGCATTACCTGCCACCTGGCCTCTTGTATGCACGACTGCCGACATCCCTCCCTCACAGATACGAGCTGGGTCCGGACTCTTCAGAGGGACGTGGCGCTCGCCCTTGCACTGTGCGCATCGCAGAAATCGGCTCTCTTCGCGCTCTTATTCGTGAGGGGGAGAAGCTCAACAATTGCTTGGAAAATAGATATGACTCACAAGTAGGCGCACCTCACACACCTCCCAACGCTTGTTGTGGGCTTGTGTCTTTTGTCGCTCGAGGGTGGTGCTTGCTGGCTCGTGGCCCTATGTAACGTTCTAGTCCAATTGCCCGTCCCGCCGCGAGCATTTGTCCTCGTAAGAACTTTGCCGAGCAATCTTCCCCTCGGTCATAGGTCAAATACGTTATGCGAGCTCGGCGGCGCATCTCCTCCTTCTGGTCGTTCACCTTTACATATGACGATTCGGAGGCGCCGACGCATGTGTTGCTCGCCGAGATATGGCATACTCGGCAGGGTAATATCATTAGGCAGGCGGAAGGGCCAAGGCCGCGCACTTTACCCGGGCCTGAGGCTTGGTATTGGCTCAACGAGTGGTGTGAGCGTGAAGGGGTAGACTGCTCCACGTGGGACATCTACTCGCAGGTGATGTGCCCGATCCCCTCGCCTCCTGTGCTGTAGCCCGGCTGAGCTTCCATCTCGGTTCGTGGCAGCCGCCAGGCCCGGCAAGGAGTTGTACATCGCTACATAGCAGGCTGCCATCACCGATGATAAGGTCCGATCGCAAGTTTTCTCCGAAATCGTCATTTGCTTAATAGGGCGATCGGGCGACTTATTATCTGTCACGAGGGCTTAGCCCGGCACGGTTTGGCTTCGATTACCACTGTGTATCCCGTCGGCGGCATCGATCTATGCTCCTACAGAACGGTCAAAATTTGCTTTCGCATGCGTTGTGTGGCCTCAGTGTGAAACGAGTCCTCGCCGCAAGCGCAACGTGAACGCCTGCATGTATTTCGCGTCACATCACACCACGTGCGCTAATTGAGAGCCCGAATGTTCGTGACGCTGAATAAAAATGCAGTGCTGGCAGCTCATTTTCTCTTTAAGTTAGCGCATTGGTAAGAAAGCTTTAGCTCGCCCAGTCGCGAAAGCGAAAGCGCTATTTGCTGCATCGCGCACGTGCACGCGCACGCACGTAAAATATATGTGAGCCCCCGTAGGCTTCCAGCTACCGGTAGCTCCCGGGGGGTAGGAATATTACCCGGGAGCTCCTGGGGGGAGAAAAAAACCCGCAAGCTACCGGACCTAACGGGAACTTCCGGGGGGGCTTCAAACCCCCACGGGAGCTCCCGGTAGATAAGCATACGAAAGATGTCGTAAAAAAAAGTTCTCAAGACTCTGGGCTAACACCTACGACGGTCAAGCTTCTACTACCTTTCTACCGACATCGCCCTTATCACCTTCGAGCGGAGGGGATATATACCGGAGGGGCGCTCTCCGTATGGGGTGAGTGCTGGGGGTGCCCTTGGCAGGACTCCCGGGGGCGGGATCGCGTAGCCGAACGCATGGAGGGAAGCAGCCATGGAAGCGGCCAGCAGCCATGCAAGCAGCCCATGCAAGCAGCCCATGCAAGCAGCCCATGCAAGCAGCCAGGGCAAGCAGCCAGGGCAAGCAGCGACAGCGAGGTGTCGTTCCGTCAATTGTGGGGCATTTTTTCGGAATATTTCCGCCTGGGCCTAATCACATTGTGCACGCCGTGCATGGGCACCCGGTCCCAAGGGGGTGCCCCCAGGGTTCCCATCCGCCCTCCGCGCCCAGAGTTCCCCCGCGGAAAGAGTGAACGCACGGCTAGGGCTAGGTAAAAATATGTACACTTTTATGCCCAAATATGTAGTAAAATATGTCGAAATATGTAGAAAATCCGCCCAAATATGTAGAAAATATCTACATACAATAAGATAAAAATGCGCCGGGGAAGCCTCCCTCTGCCTCAAAAAAGTCAAAAGCACCCACACACACCAACCACAAGAACATAAAAGAGCTAGCGCACTGCTTTGCACTTTGCACATGAATGAAATATCAGATTATTCGCCAGATACGTAGACAGGCATGAATGAGGGATCACGGAGCGCAGCTCGCCTGTCATGAGCGACGTGTGCCCCTCTTCTTCCGTCTTCCGTGCCTATAGTTAGTATGTAAACCCCCTCCCTACGCCCAAATATGCCGTAAATATGTGAAATATGTACGAAAATGTAACGATATGTAATCCGGAAAAGTTGACCCAAATATGTAGTCTAGACTAATATATCGGCTGCGGCGGCTGAGTAATATGTCGGACGAGGGCTAATATGTCGCCGACGAAAACGCGCCGCGTACCGCCCAGTGGGTGGGAGGCGAATTTTCGGCGGCTTCCACGACCCGCCGCAAAACACGTGGATTCCGCACAACCCCCCTCGGGCGTCGCGCGACGTATTAACGCGGAACCGAAGATGACACCGAAAAACACCACTCGAGACTTCGACCGGGGGCCACGCCCCTCGGAAGAAAAAAACGTGACACCACGCCCTCGGAAGAAAAAAACGTGATCGACCTCACCCGGGGGCCACGCCCCTCGGAAGAAAAAAACGTGACACCACGCCCTCGGAAGAAAAAAACGTGACACCACGCCCTCGGAAGAAAAAAACGTGATCGACCTCACCCGGGGGCCACGCCCCTCGGAAGAAAAAAACGTGACACCACGCCCTCGGAAGAAAAAAACGTGATCGACCTCACCCCGTCACAAACTTGCTCTTCTTGCGGAGGAGTGCCAGGAAACGGAAGCGCTTCGTCAGCGCAAGATCCGTGGTCTGAGAAGATGCACAACGTGCCTCAAGCATCTCGGGCGCGACCGCAATGCGGCGGGCAACATTGGCCGGGTCGACGCGGAGTTATCCACGACGCTCTCGCGGCTGTACAACAACCCTTCAGCTCGACGAGCGGACGCGCGCGCGCACGACGACCGTGAGCCGCCGGCCACCGCCGCTCGACAGCGAGGCCGCCATCGCGAGATGCGCGGCGCTTGGGGTCGCGTCGGTGCCCCCGGGCGCCACGGGAGCCGCGGGGCGGGCCGACGGCACGAACGAGCCGCCGCCGCCGTCGTGACGCCGATCGCGCGCGACCTCGCGCTTGGCGCGTGGGGGCGCCGACGGGTCGTAGCCCATCAGCTGCGTGAAGCGCTGGTGCTGCGCGGCGCGGTTGGCGTGCCGGTAGTCGGCGTCGGCGGGCGGCGGCAGGCTCTCCCACAGCTCGGCGACCGCGTTGCCCTCGGCGTCGTAGTAGTAGCCGACGAGCTCCTCGCGCTCGACCCCGAGCGGCGCCATGATGGAGTGGCTCGTCTCCTCGACATCGGTCATGGGCCACGCTGATTGAGCGCAAAATGCTTCAATCGGCCCATGCGCTCGATGCCACACCTCAAGTGGAGGGAGGAGGATCGGCAAGGTTTCTTCTGGACCAGGTGTCTCCGCAGATGCTTGCGCACAGACGTGTAGCAGAGGAGCCCATCGTCTAGATGATGTGTGTGTGACTATAATGGGGGGACCCTCTTCGGAGGGGTGAACTCCCTCCAGTGTGACTGAAATCTAGTTGTGGAATGCCTAGGTGTTTCGTGACGGGTTTTAATTGACCGGGTCTTCGTCGCGAGATCGCGATCAAATCGTTTTCAGACGGATCAAATCGTTTTCAGAGAGAGAGGACGGAGGACCGGATGCGCGCCGAGTCGCCACCATCGTGAGGAAGACGAGGCCGAGGAGCTGGAGGAAGACAATTACAAGGCCCACTATTATTATTGCAAGGTTATTTGTTTTCTTTTTGGTATATTGTTACAATTAGTTCTCATGTTATTGAGGTGATTTGTTTTCTTTTTGATCTATTGCTGCATGATGAGTGGCAATCACACTTTGTTCCGCCCGTCCTCCGCGCCCAGAGTTCCCCCGCGAAAAGAGTGAACGCACGGCGTGCACCTTCCTGGAAGTTGCTATGCGCACGCACGGCGCCCCCGCGGGGGGTGCGCCGGTGCACATCGCGCCGTGCCCACGCACGGCGTGCACATGTGATTGCAAGTCATCACAGGCGCTGTGTAACGAAACATCTCTTATATGGCCAGTTTACGTAGTTGTGGGCCGCAGGGGCTACACACATGGAACGGGTTGACATGCGCGCGCACGGCGTATCCGCGGGGGGACCGATGCACATCGCGCCGTGCCCATGCACGGCGTGCACCGATGTGATTAGCGAAGAAGCTTTGACGGCCTCTCTCTCTTATAATTTTAACAAGATCTAATGTTAAACAACTACAATACAACTGTGGACATTTGATCGCTCAATTCTACTGATGTCCCACTATTGACGGAACGACACCTTCGGGAGTGGTCGTACCGGGGTATGCGAAAAGTCTGTCTTTCACTTTCTGTGCACGCGATCTCTTAGCCGCGGGCGTGTGTTTTGTAAGGGCGTCTATTGTTTCGAATATCGTTTTCGTCGCGGGGCACCATGCTAGATGGCACGAGTCTTCTCGGTGGCCGTGGCACAGTCTGCATTTGTCTGTCGGGCTATCCGGGAATCTATTTCTAGTGCCGATCTTTCTGTGCGTAATATGTTTGAAGTGTAGGTGTTTGCCCGTGTGTTTAAGCAGCGGCATTGTGTAAAGTCTAGCTATGTGTTTCCATTCCTCTTTCGTCTTTCGTGATGCTAAGTCTATTCTCCCACGCGGACCTCGCCGCTTGTGGGACGTTTTTTCGAGTTGTTTTAATCACTTCTTTGGTGATGTCGGAGATGGTGATCGCGTCTAGCGCGACCCTTCCTTTTCGTATGGCGTACTCATCCGCCAGAGGGAGGTTATCTATTATAGCCTCCTCCCTGTTTCTACCGTTCTGGGGGGTATAGCGAGCCAACTTGTTCAGCGGCTTTCGAGTATGCTGACTATCTTCAGGCATGATTCGCCCAGGTGGGCGGAGGTTTCGTGTTTCGTCCGCCATCTTACAAATGCGGCACGTTTTGTCTCTGTCCGTATCTGTCCGCAAAGCGGTTGTAAGTGCCTATGTGCCTATGTGCGTGCATCCCGCGCCGTCATCATCAGAGAACTGTATAGCGTTGAGCGTTGCTATGTGTTCCCACGTGTTATCGGGTATCGGGAGTCGTTTCTCCCAGTTGTCGGGGCCTGTAAGACGGCGGCGTTTGAGGCGCGTTTCCTGTAGGGCCTTCGATAGGTGTGACGAACAAAGACTAAACGACACGCACGTCCTCTTTAATGATTCGGGCGTAAGAATATTAAGGATATTTTTCGCATGGGGAGGACCCAACCCAAATGGCTTCCCTCATGGGGTCAATACGTCCTGTCATGGAGAAGTTTCTTTTCTCTCCTCCTCCTCCTCCTCCTTCTTTCTCCTCAACACTCATTCGCTCCTCGACACTCCATCTCCCCATTACCTCATACTGGTAAACGATGGCCTGCGGCGCTCCAAGACGGAAGTGTCGCGTCCATATCACCCTCACGCCCCCCCCTACTGTGCCACGAAACAATCAATGCAACGGAGGACGATCAACACCTCGAGGAGTGAGGAGAGAGGGGGAGCGGATGAATGGTCGCTAGTCCGCCAGGTATGCTGTCCCCACCCCTGCGTCAACCATAAGGATGCGACAACTGACTTGACATTCTCACATCTTCATACTTTTGACCGTTCACTCTGAGTCTTGAGGATCATTGCTCGGATGGCCTCATCTTTCGTGTCCTCAGCAGGGGTGCGGCCCTTCCTGTCGAGCACAAATGCGTTGGCTCCATGCTGCAGTAGCTCATCGACAGCTTCAGACTGCTGCTTGAAGGCCGCAAAGTGGAGCGGGTATTGCAGCTTCTTGTTGGGGATGTCAGGGTTGGCACCTTTTGCAAGCAGTTGCCGAAGGACTTGCACATGGCCTCTCCTTGCAGCACGGCTGACTGCAGTGGCGCCAAGATAGCCGCACACATCAAGCGACACGTTCCTATCAAGGAGCAGCTGGACCGTCTCCAAATGTCCCATGTCCGCGGCGAAAATAAGAGGCGTGTTCCCCGTCGATGGGCAAACAGCATCGAGCTCTTCCGTGGTCATGGTGGACAAAGTGGCCCGGTCTCCCTCCGCAGCGAGATGTCCAGCTCCCTGGGGTGTTGGCGGTGGCCTCCCGATGTGGACACTGGGGTTCGCAAGGGGCGAGACGATATCATACGTCTGCCAGAGGCGCTGTGCGAGCTCTCCGAGGTGGGAAACCACGTGATCGGCGCCTGCGGTGTTCCCTCCCTCTGTGTGGCGGCGTCCCGTGTCGAGAAGCGCCGTGCTCACACCTGCGGATTTTCCGAAGCAGATGTCGTTGGAGGGCGAATCACCGACCATGAGAAGTTCGGGACCCAGTTTTGCGCCCCAACTCTCCGCAATCGCCGCTAGGGCGGCGGGGTCGGGTTTGGCTGGATGGTTGTCATCACGTGAGATTGCAGGCCACAATGGCGGCAGGTGACCTGGCCAGACGCAACTCATGAAATGTGTGACGGTGCGCGCCGAATTTCGAGTGACGAGGGCCATTGGGATCTCATGGGCACGCGCCCAAGCAGCGAGCTCCGCCGCGCCGGGCATCAGTTTGAGCGTCCTGCGGCCCTCATCTTCCATCTGCTCGATGATCGATGCCACGCGCTCGTCTGAACGCCATCGCGCCGACAGGATATCTTCGCCGGCGGGGACGCCTGCGCGGCGGTACATCTCCTTGAAATCGAGGTTGGGCACTGTTAGAGTCCCATCCATGTCGAAGATGATCCCACGCAGCCGCGCGCGGCTCGCCGACGAAAGAGAGCGCATCGGCGACGCCGATGGCGACGTTTCGTGGCACCTGCCTCCCTCCCGCCTCAGCGCTCGACGCGACACAAAGAAACCGCTAGAAATTGTACTCTAGTCTTGTAAGAGGTCTGGTTGGCTAGCATCCCTAGAGGCTGCCGCTTCGTGCGCGTGCCCGCTTCGTGGGCGTGCGGCGTGCCCCTGTTCCCCCCCAGGCAATCATGGCCCCCAGGAAGCCCGCCAGCAAGCCCAAGCCGCCGAGGGGCCACTTCACAGTCCATGCCCGCGATACGAGCGCAGAACAGCGGGCGTGCGTCGTCGAAGACGTGCGCAGAGCAGCCGCGCACTGCCGCTCGCACAGCGTTGGCGTCAAGGCCGCGCTTGCAACAGGGCATTTCCCGGAGGCAACGCGCGGCAAAGTGGTGTGGGAGCTGAAGAGGGGCACTATCATGGATACATCCATTTCATGCATCGTGGATCGTGGATGCTCATTCTAATTCTAACCTCTGTATCTAGCTTTAAGAGGGTGCAACCTCAGGTTTGGTTGTTTTTTCGCAAGTGCCCCCCATGTGGACGGTATAAGTTCTACTTAAGGACCCCCTTATTAAGGTACAAACGTGCAGGTTTCAGATGGTAATACCGCAGTATGTGCGCAGCAGTCGAAAGAAGTGCCGGACGCGGGCCCACGTTAGAACTGAGCGTGTGTGTCCGGCCGTTGGGCGCTTAGGTGCGGGGTTTGCCTACTGAATGAGCGTCTTCAGGCTTTCTGAATTTTATCATGCCTCTCGCCCAGTAGTATACTGTCCTTAAGAGAGTATATGTGAGAAAAAGTGCCGGAATAATGGCAAACACGCCTCGGCCGAATGCCACAAGCAGACAAGCAGTGCGATTAAGCTGATGGGCACGGCAAAAGGGAGGAATATGAATAAGTTGCTTGATTTCTCCCACTTGCCGCCTTCAAGCGAGTATACTGGCATTCGTGCCTGATATTGTATTACATTTTTTTGGAACTGACGGAATTTCGGGTCACTGGCGAGGGCTATGCGATTTGACGGCAAAAAAGGGGTACATCGCAGCCAGTCCCGCCCTTTCACCGCGCCCTCGCTCCTCTCCTTGTTTAAGTTCTCTTTTTATTTAGCCTGTGGCGCGGCTTCGTGTCCCTTTGGATTTTTTTCGGTGGACTGCTTGTTGAGTAGTTTCCACAAGAGAATGATGACAAATACTGCGAGCACGATGGTTCCTAGCAAAAATGCGGGGCGACGCGCGGCGTCGGAGAGTAGAGACGAGACTAGCTAGCGAGCTAGTGAGAGAGAGAGAGAGAGAGTGAGAGCTTCTTAGGTCCAAGGTAGGCTCGAGGAACTACACGCGTGATACCCCAAAAAACCTCCGCCCAACAGAGTCAGACAAACTAAACCAGACAGGGCGAACACTAACCACACTCGGACGGACGGTAAGGCGTCGGTACTAGGGCAATTCAGCGACGCGCAGACATGCGACAGAGGGGTCACCACAACGAGGGCAGACCTCGCTGGGGGGGAGCTGCGACCGAGGTTTAACAGAAGACGGACGACAGTCGTGGAACGTTTGGCGACATCAAGAGAAAGTAGGAGAAGAGGCGAGATGCCCATCGGCGAGACCTTGAGACTTAAAATAACTCACAGGTTACAAGTAAAAGTCTGTCCTCGTATGGCTCCCCGACTAAATTCGAGTCGTCTCGACGAGTTGCATGGAAGGAGAACAGAATAACCGAGATAGAAGAAATCTAGAATTAGAACTACAAGGCAAGAGAAACCAGAGATAACCGAGACCGAGAAACCCGACGTTGAAAGCGGCGTTTAAAAGAGAAGACGAGAGCACCCGTGGGCCCTTTGAGCACAAATTCGGAAGCTTGACACGGCGACCTATTTGTACGCATCGTCCCACCCATTTCTCCCTTTTACAGGAGTTCTGCTCGGGTGTTGCGGTGGGTGCAACCGCAGACGACACGCGTCTCGTCTCCTGCAAACAACGGCAATCATCGAAGAAAGACGAAGAAAGAGAAACAATCTGCAACAACAACGAAAGGGAGGGAATGATTCCGAAGACACGCGAGATGCAGGGAGCTTCGACCTTGGGTGACCCTATTATTGGAGTGGGGGAGAGAGGTCACATAGGGGGGAGGAGAGGGAAAGGCAGCGGACGGAGCGTCGAGCGACGGCAGCGAGCGACAGAGTCATGATGAGCGAGGAGGAGATCGGCCTTCGCGGCGCTGAGCTCCGGAAGTACATCTCGGAGGCGCGCAATGGCTACCTGACGAAGGGGGGCGTGAAGCGGCCGATTTCGCCGTGGGTACATGTCCCAAACGAGGTTAACGCTCGTCGAGCTGAACAAGAATGGCGGGTACAGCGGGCAGTCAAGATGGCCAAGATGATGAAGAGCCCGACGGGCGACACCAACGTGGAGCTGACCGAGGCGGAGACGGTCACCACAACGAGGGCAGACCTCGCTGGGGGGGAGCTGCGACCGAGGTTTAACAGAGGACGGACGACAGTCGTGGAACGTTTGGCGACATCAAGAGAAAGTAGGAGAAGAGGCGAGATGCCCATCGGCGAGACCTTGAGACTTAAAATAACTCACAGGTTACAAGTAAAAGTCTGTCCTCGTATGGAATACGACAAACGGGAGGCACAACCGAAACACAAGACGTCTTCCGCTTGATGGGTCCCCGTGTTTATGTTTGTTTGCGCGCGGTCAACCCCCGAGTTAGGGGCGAAGTTAGGGGTCAGTAGAAATTATATACTTAAATAGCCGGGAGGGGTGTGACAAAAAAAGGGACCTCGAGTTGCACCCTCTTATACCAAGGTCTCTGCTTCTCACTTCCCCCTCGCGGCCGTTTCGAGTCCGCGCGGGGCATTCTTGCGGCACAGAAATTTCCCCGCACGCTCTTACTTTGTTACTAACATTTCGCGTGCGCGCAATCCTCGTTTACGGCTATGTGCCATGGGCCCGTGATCGATCGAGCCCAGAAATCTGGTTCGGGATCTACTCCTTCTAGCTCCAAGAGGAGCTCGACGATGGCTGCATAGACGGTCGTGTCTTGAAAAGTGTAGTCGCCCTCTTGGTGGAAGGAGAGTTCGAGATTTGCGTCTGTGTCTTGGATTTCTTGCTCCTCTTCCGACTGGGGCTCCTGCGCGAGGTGTGGCGTGTCGGGTGTCATTGCGTGTGTCGTAGGCCCGTGCATCGGGGTGGTGTCTATATGCATGCGCTCCAGATCGCCCCCTGCAGGGGGGTCCCTTGTGTGCTGTGGTCAGGCTGGGGGCGTTGGTGTGGTATGTTGTGGTGCGTATCTGCTGTTGCATGTGTTTTGTGCCCATAAGGGCCACCCGGTCTCGGGCCGCGCCGCCGTGGCGGCGCGACCGTCACCAGGGTGGGAGAGGCCTCTGCCATGAGGCATGCCCAATGGTGTCGTCTGGCTTCTGGTCTGGTGGGTGTCTGGTGTGGCCTGCAGTCTGCTGCCCCCCATGGGGGGGGCCAGCATGGCTGCTGTAGGTGGTGTGGCCGGGGCCACGGGCCGTGTGGCGCGATGGGAGTCGCGCTCACCTGCTCGGCCTCTTCCGGGGGACGCGGTCGCTTCGCCTGCGACTGCTCCATGGGCACTGGTTGGGCGCCCGCGGCGGGGGGCCCGAAGGAGAGGAGGGGCGCGCCGGCGCGCTCCATGGCGACCAAGTATAAACTTAGTTGTATCTTGATAGATAGAGATAGTGCTCCTTCGCTATCTTTATAGATAGAGATAATGCTTTTGCTGGGTAGATAGCCTAATATCTTGATATCTGTCTATCATGTTCACAGCCTTAATACGGGGGCACCTCCTTTGGCAAAATCTTGGGTCTTTGGTATAAACATCTTATGAGATGAGAGCTATCTGTAAGCGGATGCCCGCTGAGCTCGAAGATGTCCCTGAGCTCATCCACTTTGGTCAATGGAATGCCACTTCGCAAGAAAGCATCTACGACTGTCCATCGGAAGAGAATCGTCTCCGGCGGCTGTCCCACTACCCACTTCCTGTGGGTTAGATTTGTATGAGTAGTCTGTGATGAAATCACCCGTCTCCTTGTTCTTGTGTTTGTGCCGGAGAAGCTCCTCCACCTTCTTCCTGTGTTTCACTGAGTTGATGTGTGTGAAGAAGTTGGCGTGCTTCGCAGAGACGACATGCCTGTAGGCTCGACAAAATAAGAGACTAGATTGTAGGGTATGAGTGTTTACGAGAGCGAGAGCGACGAGAGCGAGAGCGACGGATGACGACTGACGACAGGACGACGGACAGAGACACCCAGGAAACACTCCGACTCTCGCCCCCACGACTTTTCTCACGTAACTCGACTAAAATCAAACCCAAACACTCCAGCCAGACGACGACGGACGACGATCAGAAGGCGATCTGTCGGCGATCCCGTCTGGAAGGGGAATCGCACCATAACGATAACGGAAACGAGGGGCAATCCTGCCGCACAGGATTCCAAAAGACTTACCGAATAAGACGAGAGAAGTACGGTGTGCCTAAGGGGGAGATACGAAGAGGTTGCAAATTAAACCTGATTGCAATCACTGAAGTAGATAGTAGATAGAGAAACGCGGGGAAGATAGCGAATTAAACCTACTTGCGAGGCGCCTAGGAGGAAGAAAGGTGGGGAAACTTCCATTCTCTTCGGGAGAAAGAGAGAGGGCGCTCCACACCCCAAGATCCTATGCGTCCAAGCGAAGCTTTTGACCGAGGACGAGAGGAAGCAGCGAATTATAACGATAAATACCGAACGACGAAGAGAAGTTCTAGAGAAGCCTAACGAGTGTCGATTCGCGAATGCGACATCCTTCCGCTCCCTCCCTGTTCCCCCCCGCGCATCGCGCCCACAAAGTGTTTTGTTTTTGGGTTGGGGCGCAGACCATGCCCAAATGCCAAAAAATCCGCCCAAATATCCAAGATCCAAGAGATATCTCCGGATCCGGATCCGGATATCTTGGTCTACCCCTATTTGGCCCCAACCAACCCATGGGGGCCCAGTGATTGGAGTGATTGATAGCAATGTCGTGTAGACCAAGGGGAACATCATTGAGCTAGCGCGCTCACGCAACAACGACGGTGACAACGGCACGTTCCTTCACTCGGCGGAGTAGATCTGACACCTATACTATTGTACTCTACAAGACACGCGCTCAGAGTCGAACCTCCACGGTCTGATTTCGTCCTTCTATGCGAGAGCGACTCATCGGGGGATCAAGGCGGAGATTTGAGGACTCCCCGTTGCGTCGCTCCAAAATCGGTCTTCTTCATCAGTTTCTTGGCTGCGTGAGAAGTTCTGAGAAGTGGAACTCAAACGCCAAAACAGAGATTGTTTTGTATGAGACCCTCGTTGCTTGTCTGGCTCTGTGGTGGTGGACTTCAATCGATTGATTGCGGAGTGTGGTAGGACTCCAGATTCGGCGCACTTCACTCCCGTCTCTCTCTCTCTCTCTCTCTCTCTCTCTCTCTCTCTCTCTCTCTCTCTCTCTCTCTCTCTCTCTCTCTCAAGAGACTCTTCCTCTTCCTCTCTCTCTCTCTCTTGCTTCTCCTCGACCGAGAGCGGGACAAAACGCGGCGGCAATGGGGTGCGCCTCGTCGAAGCCTGCCGTCTCCTCTGCGACCCCCTCGGCGTCGGCGGAGTACAGTGTGTCCACATCCGCGGAGCTGATGACCAATTACCTCCAGTACGAGCTGCTCGACCCGCAGCGCAAGTTTGAGGCCTTGCAGACGCTCGACGGCTCATCGCTTCTGTTTGCCATCGGTACATCAGGAGGCTTTCGAGTAGTAGTGGAGCAGTCGGGCCAGTCGAGGCACGGATGGAGTGTGTACAACCTGTCGGAAAGTCTGATCGAGCGAGACTTCGCCGGTGTCGATGCAGAGGTCAGAAGCTTCTCTGTGGCACAGATGGCGGCGGTGGAGGAGGGGGCGGAGAGGCAGATCCACGTGGTGATGGTCATCGAGGCGGCAGGCACGAGCCACATGTACTTGAGCCTGAACAACTCGGACTCAGACTTGTCGTGGACATCTGACATGCCCTGGGTGCAAGCGCCATTCAACGCGCTCGACAGCGCCACAGGCGAGCCGCTCGCGGTGCCCGACCCGCTCATCATTGCAAATGTGTTCCTGAGCGACACCTCATCAGGCGAGTTTGTGTTTGTCGACACGGAGCGCAATACCAGTGCCGCCGAGCCGCTTCTATCGCGCTGGTATATTGATGTCACCGAGCCCAACGCGCCTGTGTGGAAGGCGCACACTCTCGCTGCCGATATCCAAGCTTCATCGTACCAGAGCTGCCTCGGTCGGGCGGGCGGCCAGTTTGTGGATGGTATCTATACCATTGGGCAAGTGGCGGGCGTCGCTCAGTTCAGCTATGTGCCGCTGTACAACCCCTTCGATCCGTCGGCACCAGTGTCCGTGACGCTACTGTCCCTGCCCGACGGCCTCATTCCAGACGCAATCGCGGCCGCACGCCACAGCAACGGGGATGGCTTCTCGGATCTGTACGTGGCCTCACAGGGCGGCCTCTACTTCTTCGCCAGCTCCAGCCAGGGGGACCATTCCGTCGGAGTAAAGGTTGCCTCGCATGCCACCCTTCTAGCAGGCGTTTCGAAGCTCTTCGCTGCCGAAGAGGAGGGCGTGGTCACAGTCTGGGGCCTCGACGGGAGTGACCAGGTTTTCTACATGACGTGCCCCACTGAGAGTGTCCTAGACCTTGCGTCGTGGAGCTCGCCGTTACCCATCCTGACGGGTGTCGACGCGATCTCCCCATACATGGACCGCAAATTCGTGGCCAATACATTCTTTGCGCATTCGGGTAGTGGGCTGCTCAAGTACACGAAGACCCCGGGCACCGCTCTGTGGACGATGCGCGAGATTCAGCTTCCACCATCGTCCTCCATGCAAGATGCCACCGAAATCCAGAGCTTCACGACACATGTACAGGTGACCGACTCCACGACCGGTGAAGTGGCCGCGAATGTCGAGGTGCAGCTGACTGCAACAACGGTCACGTCGGTCCACATCAATCATCTGTACTACGCTGTCGGCCCAACGCCGGTCACTGTGATGACTGACTTCGAGGGTACCGTCACCATCGTCGAGACAACGCATGAATTGGTGGCCACGCGCTTTTCGGTTGCAGTGACGGGCGGGCCAACTGCTGTGGCGATCAATCCGATGGACAACGCGATGCAGCGGAACGGCGCGCTCGACACGGCAGATAAATTGCGGCAAGCCACAATCACAGCCGATGACGGCACGCAGACTCCGTTCATTCCAGCCGACACCTCTGACGACGATGTGAACAAGATAGCCAATTGCAATGCACAGCTCCAAGCCGCGTCTTTAGCCGTTCAATCCACGGGTGCGCCGACCTTCGCTCCGCGTGGCTTCCGGAAACGTCTGCCGAGAGCACATCCCGTCTTTGCCGAGCCACACTTGCAGGGGTCGAGTGTTCTGTGCGATGTTGGCGACCTCTTCCGGTACCTAGCCACGGGTGTCGAAGCGGTGATTGACATTGCGAAAGATGTAGCCTCCGACGCCTACTACTTCGTTGCCAACATCGCGGGTTCGGCTTTCTCGGCCATCCTTGACGATCTCGAGGCCATTGCCTCAGCCATCGTGTGGGTCTACAATAAGACAATCGGCAAGCTGGTGGACTTGGTCCTCGAACTGCTGGCCTTTCTTTTCGGTTGGGATGCCATCCTTGTCACGCACAAGGTGTTGAAGAAGTTTGTCCTGCTGACAGCGGAGCAGTACGTCGACGACATCGCAGGCGCCCGGGCCGAGCTGGCGCAGAGCATTCAGGCTCTCAAGGCGAATATTGCGGCGTTCACGCCCATCCCTGGGCTAGACGACACAACTGCTAGCGCAATGAAGAGCTCCGCCGGCTCGAGTAGCGCGCCCGGTAATCTTGCCAGTCACCACTTCAAAGGCAACGCTTCCCAGTCGTCGACCACATACAATGCGGGCAGCCAGAGCGACTCCGTGCTGGATACACTGAACCAGATGGTCGAGGAGCAACTTTCGATGTTTGAAGACACTGCAAACAAATTGGAGCAGGACGTGATCGAGCCCTTTACATCCCTCTCACTCTCGCAAATTACTGAGCGTCTGGTCGCCATCCTTGGAGTGGAGCTCACTGATAGCCTCGGTGACCTAGGTGACCAACTACTGAGCATTGCCGAGCCGCAGGCATCAACGCTCCCTGCTCTTCTCGACGCGCCTCTCAACATCCCGATACTTTCTTGGTTGTATAACAAGCTGACAGGCGGCGACCAGCTCTCCTTTCTTGATGTAGCCTGCTTGGTTGCAGCGGTACCTGCTACGATCATGCTGCGCGCGGCGAACGAGGGCAAGGCGCCCTACGCTATGGGCGACACCGTGACAGAGCTTATGCTCAGCGCCACGAGCGTCATAGATTGGAATAATGCGCCGTACAATGCGCAAACGGCCGCCTCGGCGCAGCAAGAGGGAGAGTTGATGCTAGGCGATAGCAACGTCGACACGGCCAAGAGCTTCCAGAGCCTACTCCTTGGCGCAAGTTCGCTTATCGGCTCGCTGATGCAGTGCTTCAGCTCGGCCGCCATCTCAGCGATCAAGGAGCAAGACGAGATAGATGAGGCTGATAGTGAGCTCTTAGTTACCATGGAAATGGTGAGGTTCGCTGGCTCCATGTCCGCATCCGCCCAAGCATACAATGCCCACATGTTCGACACCGTTCCGGACGTCTCCAAATGGTACGTCAGTGCGGGCTCCATCATGCTTTGCCTCGTCAAATTCAAGGACTTTTTACGCATATTCTTCGCAAAGTCAAAGTCTGGTCTTCCCGGCAGCTCTGTGTTTGCATGGTTCGGCACTGTCGCAGGAGGCGTCTCCTTGGCCTCGATCATTTACACGAATGTCGAGGATCCTCCCGAGAAATGGACAGCGTCGGCAATCATGAAATTGACTGGGAACGTGAGCCAAAAGCTGGCTGGCGTATTGTCGGGACCCACATCAATGCTGAGCTCCGGTAGCGGGAAGTCGACGTTGCAGGGCCTCCAGTATACTTTCCGGCTTGGCTTCGGCTTCTTGATGATAGGATGGCCAATTGTAGAACTTGCGGGCGACTGAGAATTCATGTTCAACCGAAGGAAGTGAAGCAGCCGACAATTTCTACCACTATCTATCTTCGGATGGGCAGGCGTAGGCAAGGGCGAATAGGGGTGGAGCCTTGGTGCGTGCTTCCCCCCAACCCTCCTACCGGGCCAAACATAGGCCTTGGCAGAAATATCCGGATACATCTACTGGATATTTGGGCGAATTTTGGCAGGATTAGCTATCTCCTGGATATTCCCATGGGTGCTCTGGATACTTGGTGGATAGTTGGGTGGGTGTGGGGGTCCACGCGCGAAAACAAAACCCTTGCAGAGCAAGAAAGAGCGCGTGGCTCACCTGGGGGTCACCAGCAAATAGGGTAGATTACGTTAATAAAGAGGCTGAATGCAACTAATACTTACTCGATCGCATGATGATTTTGACACACACACACACACACAAACTGAAGATTCTGGGCTACTCGCCTACTAGTTCTAGGTTTCCCTGTCCTTGCCACTACACCGCCCTTATCATCCCCTCCCACCAACTAAGTTTATACTTGGTTCGCCCATGGGGGGGCACGAGCCCCCTCTCTCCACTCCTCCCCTGCCATGGGGGAGGAACCACCCATCCTCCTGGCATGCCTGATGGCTTGCCAGGAGGCCAGTGCCCTGCTGACCCACTCTCCCAGTGACAGGCACGCCCCATTCGCTCGTCCTGGCCCCTCGTGGCTAGCCCATCGCTCCAACCCCCCCTCCCCCCCTGGTCGACAGGCAGACAGGTGCAGCGTGGGGGCCCCAGAGGCTCGGGAGCGCCAGCGAGGGAGAGGCAGGGGAGGCCAGGGCCCAGCCCCAGCCTCCTCTGCCCCCTGAGCTGGCCTCTAGGAGCCTCCAGGGGCCGCCAGAGGGCAGCTGGAGGCCTGCCGCAGGCGCGCCATCGCGCGTGCCGCAGGAGAGGGGAGAGAGAGCGCGGAGAAGGGGGTGGGCGCGAGCGAGAGCTCCGCCCACCGGAAAATCGGTAAGTCTCGCGCCTGTTTACAGGGTAAGACAAGACAGAGTCGGCCGCCCACTCGGAGACACAGGAGGAAGGGGGGGAAAGATCACCGGGGGGTGGCGCGGGCCACCGGACCATTTCTAAGCCCTCCACCCCAATCCCCCTAGTAGTGTACGGGGGGAGCCGCCGAGCCGCCTGATGGCGGGGGGAGAAGGGCCGGGGGAATGGGGGTGTAGAGAGTATGCTACGTGCTACTTGTAGTGGGTAGTGGTTCCATTCGCCGCGAGTGCGGTAAGAATATTAAAAGGTTTTTTTTTATCATCCCCTCCCACCACCTCCTCCCCTTCCCCCTTCATTCAATGTCATTCCTTTGTCATCGGTTTCCGGGGTCCGGCGGTCCGGCTCCGGTGCACTACCTAGAGCCTAGTTCAGAGTGCGGGTTCGGGGCAGGCCCGTTGGATGTCTTCGTTTTGGGTCCGACGGGATGGTTTCTTCGGGTCCATGCTCGGGGTAAGTAAGGGTCTCTCGTCATCATCAGTGCGGCGTGGTTACCTATGTCGTCCCATGATTCTAAGAATTTATCCCTCGGTATGAATTCCCCTTGAAATTGTATGTACGTGTCGTTGTTTCTAAGGTATTGCGAGCATTCTTCTTTGCTGTAGAACGTTGTCGCGTCGTAGTCCTTGTAAACATAGTGTATGGTATTACATTCCAGCTTGCTCCATAGTTCTGCCCATGTGGGGTTTAATCTGGGGCCGGGGTGCGTCGGGTTGTACCATATACCATATGGGTTGTGATAGTATGCCTTCTCTACTAGTTTTCAGGGGCGTAAGCTTGAGTTCGCGTATGTTTTTTAGCGCTTGCTTCCAAAACACGGGGAGCTTGCTCGTTCCTACTATTACCGTCCGTTAGCTTATTCATGGGTATTGTCGTTAGGACCGCCGCCCTCCCCCGGCTCGTGCGACAGAACCAAGCAAGCGTCTAGCACTTGTTTCCATTGCGCTTGCAGCAAAAGACAAAAGACAGACTTTTTGTATACCCCGGGATAAATAACAACCCCCGAAAGCCTGAAAGCCGACTTGCTGCCGCGGCTGCTCGATGGTATCCTGGGCGCCACCTATGCGCCCGCATCGGATTCGGTCGAGTGCGCTCTCGCGATTCTCGGTCTCCTGCATTGCCCTCGCCGTCGCCTCCCATGCCGCTTCCTTCTCTTGATGCCTTGATGGCCTCGGCTCTAGCCTGCCGCAGCAACTCCGTGTAGGCCCGGTGCTGCTACCCAGCGCCAGAAGATGATTTCTGCTTTGGGTGGTGGGTTCCCGCCAGATGCGCTCTGAGGCGCTCTGGCAAGATCTTGGGCTTATCTGCTCGCTGCAGCGTAGAGAGCTAAGACGTGGCCCGTCCTGAGGCCACCCACGGGTCTCGCCTCATCGATCAGCGCCGAATTTGGCACTGCCAGAGAGAGGTGGGCCGCGAGGGCAGCCTCAACGCGGAGGCTTGTCAGCCACGCGTGGACGGCCGCGTCGGTGAGCTGGTCCTGGTTCTCGATGCCGAGTTCGAGTGAGGGCAAATCCTGCGAGGGGCGGGTCGGGATGGTCGGGGCGGGGTCTGTGGCAGCCAGGGTAGCCGCGTGCGCGCGCTGTGAGGAGCAGGGTGGGCTGCGCGGGCAATGATGCCAGAGGGTCAGGGGGTGGTCGGACTGTCGGCAGCCCGACACGGCGCTGCATCGGGCGGGAATCAAATGCCGAATGTAGCTTAGATATAAAGGAACCGATCTCCCCGCGGGCGCGACCGCCAATTCTTTTCGGGTAGAGCGTGAGCGCGCGTGACGGAGGGGGGGGGGGGGGGAGAATCGCATCATTTCCTGGCGACGATTTTCGTGGCGGCAGGTGGCCCCCCCTGAAGGTTTTTTTGGGGGCCTCGCGCCACGGTCAAAAAATGCAGCCCAACCCTTACTACTGATGCAGTTAAAAAGCCCCTGTTTGACCGCCCTATAATAAATAAGTAGTGGTAGTGGTTCCACGGCCGCATGTGCAGTAAAAATATTATGAAGTTTCCCCCCTTCGGGATAGTCCAACCATCTTTAAGGTATGTACCCCCTTACCGACATTTACTCACTTCAGGTATGAACATGAGACATGAGGGGTAGGACCAAATGAACGCTTCTCGCCTTACCGAGCCATCCTACACTCCACAACCCATGCCGCCTACCTAGGGCCAATCGCAGAAAGGTGTCTTCAAATCGGCGTGCACCACACCTTTTCAGACTCACCTCACGAAAGTCCATCGAGCTTCTCCACCCGCCTTCTCCCCCGCCTAGATCCCCAGACGCGTGCTACACGCCACTCGTGACGGTAGCCGCTATAGCAGCCCCCCACATGGGCTGGAATATCCACTTCTGCCACCTCCAGATCGAGCAAGAGATGAACAGCTTACCACTGGTAGACGTGACGAGAAAACAAGTGGAGTAAGAGCTCAGAAGCCCGGTTACGATGACATACTTTCCCAAGAGCTAGGTATGGACTCGCGAGGAAGCACTCACTTTTGGGCGATCAAGCGGTAGTCTAGGTATGAATATAGTCTAGGCATGATCCATCACTAGCGAGTTGTAATGTTCACCAAGGCCGAAATAGTGTCGGTGATAGGCGAGCCGCAGGCGAGGCCCATTGGCCTCATATTCCAACCCAGTAAGTACCTCTGGCGCATCTGCGGAGTAGACGACGATCGTGCGACGAAGAGCATGGGCGATAGCGGTGATCTCTAGTTGACCTAAGGACCCAAAGCACAGAAAGCAACATCAAACGCAGGAGTGAGCACCACAAAAACGAAGTCAGGTAACGCATGCATACGAACTGAGGCCGACTAACCTCCCCATTCGTTCGAAGATTCGACCTGGTTGCAATAGGACTCGATCAATCCTTCAGTGAAGTCATGGTCAGCCAAAAGATATGGCAAAAAGTCGTCCGGATGAGCACGGATGTAGTCTGCGGCCTGAGAAAAGTGTTGGGAGGACGCAGCATCAACCACGTGTCTTTGCGAGCGTCCGTGCAAGATATCGCACTCGCCATGGCCTATCGGCGCACCA
Organism: Isochrysis galbana; assembly: GCA_018136815.1. Taxonomy (NCBI): domain Eukaryota; phylum Haptophyta; order Isochrysidales; family Isochrysidaceae; genus Isochrysis; species Isochrysis galbana. The sequence continues at coordinate 2,175,091 of CM030945.1, forward strand.
GCTTTCGACAGTACTGAAAGTCGATAGAGGAGGCGTCTGAGTTTGCACATAACTGGTGTGCAAGCGACCGATAGAGACCTGCAGTCAGAGCCGGAGACGGTGAGAAAGCCATTTCCAGCACGGCCAGCAATAACTCCTTGCCTACTCTCCCGTGTGTGCCGGGCACCGAGCGGTAAGTTGCGGTGTGACTGGGGTACGATAGCATACAATGTCCATCTGCCGCGATCTCATGCACCCGTAGGCCATGAGGTGAGAGGATGTTGGCGAGTCTCTTGAGTTCTTCCTCCCTGAGGCTCGGCCCAGCATTATCCTTTACATCCTGCATGCGCTTGTCACGATTGCGCTCGGCCTCCTCACGTCTTGCCCGCTGCTTCGCAGCCTTGCTCCCCTTCCTGGCTGCAGTACCAGTGCTGGCAACATTGCCCGCACCGCCCAAGGACATGCCCGACACGGCATCGGCCACCGCTGCCGAGGTGTCAGCGCCAGCGGCGGCGAGCTCTGCCTCGTGTCGTTTGCGCATATCTGCGAGCAGCGCTTCGAGCTCCTCATCGGCAGCGGCCCGCGCTGCCCGGTCTGTCTTTGGGATCGAGAACTTCTTTTCCTTCGCCACAGTGCGCAACCTCTGCTCTTCCTGCCGATGGCTCTTGAGCATCTTCTTGAGGTCGGGAGCGCTGGAGGTCGAACCAGCCTTGCTCGACGAGGCGCTTTCCTTGCCCTCGCTCTCCGAGTCCGAGCCGAAATTGAAGCATGACAGGTCGGGTCCGTCGTCGCCCTCGTCTCCACCCATGGCGAGGAAAGAAGAAAAGGGGTGGGAGGAGAGGAGGGGGGGAGGGGGGAGGAGATAGGAGTAAAGTCGGAGTAAATTTACTAAGCAAGAGGCCGAAACCTCAGGGCGGAGTTGTTTTGGCCGGCACCGCTGCATCTCGGTAGAATATAACTTCTACGCCCCGGAACCAGGGTACACCCTTTTACCCTTTTACCTTGTACTCGTACCCCGCACGCCGTGCGTTCACTCTTTCCGCGGGGGAACTCTGGGCGCGGAGTGCGGTCGGGAACCTTGGGGGCACCCCCTGGGACCGGGGGACTTTTACAGTATATGATGATAACATTTACGTAAACAGGTGATATGTCTTTTGATCTCCCTCCCCCCCGGGTCTTGGCGTTGCACACACGCCCATCGCTCGAGGCCTCGTACAGCTGTGGGTGTTGCTCGAGGGCAGCTGGCTCTGCGGCACGGCGCGCCACTCCATATGGCTCGCTCGGGGAAGAGTCCTAGTGCACCTCCAAGCGCACTCTCTCTTGGACCTACACGGTGCCTAGGTAGTTTTATTGTAAAGAGTGCGCCTCACGACTATCGCAAAGAGTTTTATTGTAAAGAGTGCGCCTCACGACTATCGCAAGGAGTTTTATTGTAAAGAGTGCGCCTCACAAGTACCGCGAGCACGAGTACTTTTGTAGACCGGTCCGCGCGCAACTACAATCTTGATCAGAATCCTAAGGAGTACTAGAGTCGAGTTTTATTTTAAACGCGCGCATTAATACCTGAGAGGTTCACAAAAGCACGCAATCCCTGTATACATATATTTATATCCCCATCTACCGGTAGTTCACACAGCTATTTTCATGTACGGGAGGTATGCATATTATATAGTAGAGGTATACATATATGTTTATATCCCATCTACATATTTAGAGCTCACAGCTCACAGCTACCGGTAGTTCCTGTGGGAGTGGTAATTGAAATTTTGTGATTGATGATTGATTGTCTTGCATCCAACTAGGTGCTAGGTGGTAGGTGGTAGGTGGTAGTGGTGGGTGGGAGGCCAGGCAAAATCAGGTGGCGGGATTGATTTTGCTATTGCTATGGCTTTGGCCTCACTCGCACGCTCACTCACCGCGCGCGCGCAGCGCGCAGTCCTCTGTTCCGGACATAGGGGTCTCCTAGAAACACGGTGAAACACACTGTTTTTGACTACCGTAGAAACACACTGTTCCTGTGTTTAACACCTAGGATCATATATGTATTTCCGGCTTTGGCTTTGGCTTTGGCACCTCCGCACTTGGGGTCTCAGTGCCTGTCCCGTCTCGTGCTCGGGCAACGGTGTCGTCTTGCGTTACCGCCTTCATCAAGTTATTCGCATGATTTACTATGCGCTATGCTTTCCCACGTCGCTATAAATTTATCGCGTGGAATACTCGCCTTTGAATCGTATGTCCGTATCGTTACTTCTAAGATATTGTTCGCTCTCTTCCGCGGTGCAGGGGAGGCTGCTGGGGGGGGCGAAGAAGAAGAACACGTGGCCAGGGCTCAACGCGCGCCCAGGGAGTGGCTGGGCGCCGAGTAAAGAGATGATGATGGGGCTCTTCTTTTGGGGCGAAAGGAAGAGATGATGATGGGGCTCTCTCTTCTTATGGGGCTAAAGAGATGAGGATGGGGCTCTCTCTTCTTATGGGGCTCGCTGCCCGATGCAGACTCGCTCAAAGCTTCTTTCTTTCCGCTTTGGCTCGCGAGCGCGTAACCGCAACACAGCCGGGAGGATGGAAAGGGGAGGGGGCGGGGGGGGAAGGGGCGGGGGGGGGGGAGGGAGGGGGGGGCTTGGCCCCTGGGCAGAGAGAGAAGTCTCTGATCGGAACCGGAAGCATCGGAGAGCGCGAGCCACCACCGACGGCGCCTGTTCCTTTCCTCTCTCTCGCCCTCTCGAGACTCTCAACTCGCCACTACTTGCCGGATGGGGGTGGGTGGTCTCTCGCTCTCCGCTCCTCTCTCTTCTCTCTCTTCTCTCTCTTCTCTCTCTTCTCTCTCTTCTCTCTCTTCTCTCTCTTCTCTCTCCTCTCACACGCCCACGCGCCGCCGACCCCCCTCCGCCCCCTCCGCCCCCCCCCCACGCCCTCCCGCGAACGGCTCGCCCACCGTAGTGATATGCAGGCGTGGCCAGCTCTGCTGCTGCTGCTGCCGGATGCGGTGGCCCAACCCATTCTAGGGATCGATCCGAGAACTGGAGCCTACGTGCGCGCTCGGCCCGTACGCCTCACTGCAGAGGATCAATTGTTCTTGAGCAGTCCGTATCCCCCGCCTCCTCCCAACCCGTCCCCACCGCCACGCGCCATCAGCGAGAATACACCCTCATCTACGATGCGCACCAGTCCCTCTCCGCCTGCATCGCCACTGGCTCTCGTGGATAGTTTGAACTCGTCTGAGACGTTTGTAGCTGCTAGCATCTGTGGGGGGGGAAGGAGGAGACTTTCACCTTGGGCACTTGGTTTCCATCGAGGTCTTGGAGCTGAAGCTCCATCAAACTGCACGGAGCTGTTGGCCAATGGGGGCAGCTCAGGTACTCTGACTCCCGCGGAGGTTTTATTGATTGCTGTCACTGCAACCGCAGTTGTCTTCCTCGTCCTTGCCGTTGTGGCCGCCATTGTTGCCACTTGCACGTTAAACAAGAAGCGTGGAAAGCAAAGAGTTGGGATCCGAAGAATCCCAGTGGACCACGGGCGTGTGTTTGGTGCAAAGGGAGCACACATCATCAGCGTATGACAGCTTTGAGCGTACAATACCGTCGACTCACTCGCAGCACGTCAATGTGTGCGAGAGGCCCTTGCACACTGCTATCTCTTGATCAACTTCTGAAGTTGCATCGTGTTGTTGAGGCACAGAAAATCATTTTCCCACATATTCTCTTCGAATTCTAGATGGCTGAACCTGTGGATCAACCTTCACGGGATCACCTCTGTACACCATTGCCTTCTCTCTCCTGCAATGCTTGTGCATGTGTGCGCTGCTTATCTGAGGACAGATAAAACCGTGAGATCAGCCAACGCCAGTCACGAGTATTGAAGGTAGTTTCCGAGTTCACGCTACTTTGCGTGGTGTGCATCTCTATTTTCTTCTCTATTGCGCGTCGCGTGTCTGCCCCTGCGCGCCTGAGAATTTGAATCGATTTCTGCGCATTGAATATACTCTAGATGGTCTACTGCGCCTGCGGTGCGCAGTGCGCGTCGAAGAGCGTGAAGGTGCAACGCTTGCGGTTCCCTTTTTCCTTTTGCGTTTACCCCCTCCTGCCCGCCAACTTCGGCGTAGAATTAAAATTAAAGTAAAATATTAATGTTATATCCTAGCCAACCCCACTAGCTAATTGGACACAACTTTTCAGTCCCGGAATCCCGCCATGCCTGACGAGCCAGGTGTCCGAGTGGTACCGGTACCGGGGGGAGGGGGCACTGCCCCCTCCCCTCGATATTTGTCCTCCCCCCAGTGCAAGCACCGATCCTGCGCACCCCGGCACACCCTCTCCTCGAGGCCACGCTGAGGGAAAACCCCTTTCGGGTAAAACAACGCAGGGGGGGGGGGCACTCGTGAGTTTAGGGGCCCAGAGCGCTAATCTCCCTCGCCCGAGCGAGTGGCCGCGGCGAGCCGCGGCCCTTCCCTCCTGACTCTGGCGCCCCCGTCTTCTCTTACCCAAACGGGGCGAGAAGACACGTATCTGCCGGAGGGGAGAGCTGCCGCTCCCCCCTCCCCTCCCTCTTCCCTTTTCCTCCTCTCTTCCCTGCGGCGGGGGCCCATGGCGCGCGCCTGCGGCCCCTCTTCAGGTCCCCAGGTGGCCTGTAGGTGTAGGGGCCTCGAAGCTGGGAGCACAGCTCAGGGGGCAGGTGAGGCTGGGGCATGTTCCTGGCTGGCCCCTCCTGCCTCTCCCTCGCTGGCGCTCCGCGCCCCTGCGAGTCGACTGGAGCTGGTTGGGGGTTGGGGGGGTGGTCCTGATCAGGGGGGGCCAGGGGGAGGAGGGGCTGGTCAGAGGGATGGGCTGGCCACGAGGGGCCAGGGCCAGGGCAGGCGAATCAGGCGTGCCTGTGGGGAGAGGGATGGGTCAGCAGCGGCAGTGTGCTCCTGGCAGGCCATCAGGCGTGCCTGGAGAGCGGGTGGTTCCTCCCCCATCCATGGCAGGGGAGGAGTGGAGAGAGAGGGGGGCTCGTGCCCCCCCATGAGCGAACTAAGTATAAACTTAGTTGTAGTTGCCAACTTCGGCGTAGAAGGTTAGATCTAAAAAACTTCATAATATTCTTACCGCACTCGCGGCGCAGGGAACCACTACCTACACGTAGTATATTTTCTACACCCCCACTCCCCCGACCCTTCCCCCCCCGCGCCGCGCGCCGCCAGCAGGCGACGCAGGCGGCTCCCCCCGTGCACTACTAGGGACCATCTATACGGGGGTAGTGCTGCTGAAAAAACAACCAAACCTGAGGCTGCACCCTCTTGGTTTGGCCAGGATATTCCGTGGCCGCTGAATCGCTACCCCACGCCACTCCCCAAGCATCCCCAGTCTAAAAAAAAATTCTTGAAAAAGCCCGCTATGCTAGTTTATTTAAGTACACCCTTCCCTGGGTTCACGAATCAATCGCCCTCGCCTCATCCGTTCCCTCCTTCCCACACCCCCCCTCATTCCTTGTTCTTCGGTTTCGGGGGGTCGGCCCATGTGCACTACCTTAGGCCTAGTGTTGGGAGGGGGGTGAGACGGGCCTTTTGCCTTTTGTGACCTGGAAACAAGAGCCTGGAAATCGCATCATCTAGGATGAATGCGACAGGGGGGGGGGTGTGATGAGTTGCAATCACCCTTCGGCTCCCCCCCCCCGCGTGCGCATCCGTGACGGCGTGCGGAAACTTCCATGCGCACGCACGGCGTCCCCGCGGGGGTCCCCAGGAGGCCGGCAGGGGCCTGGGAGCGCAGCTCAGGGGGCAGGTGAGGCTGGGGCATGGCCCTGGCCCCTCCTGCCTCTCCATCGCTGGCTCTCGAGCCCCTGCCAGTCGACTGGAGCTGGCTGGGGGGTCCTGATCAGGGGGGGCCAGGGGGAGGAGGGGCTGGTCAGAGGGATGGGCTGGCCACGACAGGCCAGGGCGGGCGAATCAGGCGTGCCTGTGGGGAGAGGGATGGGTCAGCATGGCAGTGTGCTCCTGGCAAGCCATCAGGCATGCCAGGAGAGTGGGTGGTTCCTCCCCCATGGCGGGGGAGGAGTGGAGAGAGGGGGGGGCTCGTGCCCCGCCATGAGTGAACCAAGTATAAACTTAGTTGTAGTGGTGGGGGTATAGGCGATGGCGACGCGATCGCGTGCGAATGCGAGGCAATAGTAGCATAGCGGACACCTTCAAGAATGTTTTTTTTCTTCACTTCAAGGGGTAGTGGTAGGAAAGGGAGGGTAGTTAGGGGTAGCACCAGCAATCTGCCTCGCGCCATGCAAGTAGCGGCCAGTTTTTAAAGATTTTTCAACACTTTTTCCGACCAAATTGCTGATTTTTCTTCTGCACCCTTCTTCTCCTTTTTTCTTTTACTTCCTAGGACTCGCGCGGATGCGACATTGTTGTCTTTGGGATGCAACATGTGGAAATACCACGAGAGGACGAGATATGCACAAGATGGCGATTATGTAGTCATGGGTCGCCCTCGAGAATCTCTTTCTTGACGAACGGACACGATATGGGGAAGCCGAAGGATCTTGCCTCTCTCAGGGAAATCTAGAGGGCGGCTTTTCCGCCATCACTCACAACATACATCACTCTCCTCTCTCTTGCGTCTACTTGCCGGTGACCTTCCTCTTTCCCCCATCATCATGGTCATAGTCGATCTGATCCGTACAAATCCACAACATTTGTCTATTCCAACCGGCGCGCGATGTACCCCCGCACTCAGACAACGCAATCAGCTTTCACGTCAATCATTAAACCGCAGTTCTCTTTCTCCAACGAATCAATTCGAGTCGCTTTGTGTCGCAATACCGGCTGCCCCCGCCGCCGCTGCTACCTCTGCCTGCATACGCTTGCGCTCCTCTCTCTCTTTTCGCCTTTCTGCCGCAAGCTGTCTTCCAGACACCTTCTTGCGTGCTACTGGCACCGTCCCAAATGGGGACAGCACGTGCGGCAACGCACGCTGAATGAGGCCAGAAGCACTGCTGTCTGTAATTCGTGGCTCTAGTGCCTGAATGTTGGCAGCAGTGTCAGGTTGATCTGCATGGAGAAAAGGCGACGCATTCGCAATTGTCGCATCCGTAAGCACGCTACCTGCATCCGGCAGGAGTTGTTTGGCCCTTGCCGCAACCTGCACCTCCCAGTGCCGGTTCACATCAACTGCGCTAGGACTATCTGGCCCGCCTCCATTGTTCGTCTTCCACTGTGTGCGAAGAGCAGCTTGAGCCCGCTGCACTGCTTGCAGCTGTTCCATCTTCCTTATCCATGGCGGCGGTGTGATCGTGAGTTCCGCCATGGTGCTCTTGATCAATTGAATATCAGAAGCAGCCAGCGGGGCTGAAGACAGTAGTCTATTTGGAGAAGCTGCAGGTTCGCTCAATGGCAGAGGGTTCGCAGACTCACCAAAGGCGGCAGTAAAGTCGGCGAAATGTGCGCTCTCAACGTCCACCGCGCCAGTATCATGCGAATCGCCCCGCCGCACTCCAAGGCCTCGACACGCCGTGCCGCCCACAAAGTCTCCAAATTCCTCATCTTTGGCCACGGGGCGAGATGGGTATGCAGCGGACCCTGCCATTTCATCCGGACTTTCCGCGGAGGAGAAGTTCACCCAAGCCGTCGCGTCGGCATCATCATTCTTGACAGCTATGCTTGACGCCGACGCGTCCTCCTCCTCACCGCCTCCTGCCGAAAGAACCTCACCCCATTGCCCAGTCCCATGGGCAGCTCGCCCGGAGCTCCCACTGTCCTCCTCGATCTGCTCGCCCTCACTCTCCCCGTCTTCGGACTCGCCATTGTCGCCGTGCTCCCCGGGGTCCGACTGATCGTCCAAAACCACGTAGTGCTCTGCTGCCGGCCCCTCTTCCAGCTCAGCCCCGGCCTCGTCAAGAGACTCGGCGGGCATCGAGACGAGCTGCCCGGCGCTGCTCTATCCCTACTACTTTATCCCACTATTTCGAGACAAAGATTTTCTTCTTGAGCCGTCTGGGCACCGCAGCTCACGCTTTGAGCTATCTTGGGATTGGCAAACGCCAGACTTTTGAGATTTTTTTTGTAAAACTTGGGGTTCGGCTCACAATGAAAATTTGGGGGGCACGGGCGTCCCCCCCCCCCCCCCCTTCACGCCCCCACGCCTCGAACTGACCCACGACGAATGGAAACACGTGGCGAAACTCTACACTCACCCTTTGCTCAAACACACGGACAAGCACCCCCGCACCCCCACTTCCACTTTCCACTTTAAACACATCACTCATAGGAGATTAGGCACGCGCAACCGGTTCGCCACGGCGACCACTATGAGATGCAGGCTATGTGGGAAACACCGCGAGAACTCGACGCATCTGGCCAGATGCCCTTCCACGCAACAAATATTCCAAACCCAAACCATAGAAGCCGTGGCAGGCGGCCTCTCCCTCGACTCGACTGTCGACTGGGTCGTTTGCGCATGGCAACGCGGCGCGTGGCTAGTGGAAAGAGCTCAACAAACTCTCCTCACGATGACTCGAGTCTCCAATGAAGGCGGCGCCCATTGGGTCGATCACCTTCCGTTTCTTCTCATGTCTATGCGAGCGACCGCCGGTCGCGTCGTACCCACGTCACCCGCGGCTATCTTATTTGGTCGGGAGCTTCGTCTTCCAGCTCAACTTGCTGACCCTACTCCTGTTCTCGAGTTGCTTCCATCTCGGCCTCCGTCCGATGCCGTCACTTACGCCACGGAGCTCAATAAGAAGCTTCTCGAGTCGTGGCGGTCTGCCCTCGAAAGTACTCAAGAAGCCCAACGTGAGTCGATGCGCTCCGCCTCTCAAAAGTCTAAACTCGGGGTTACCTTCAAACCAGGAGACAGAGTTTGTCGTCGAATCCCTGGCCACGCCAACAAACTTCAGTATCTCTACTCCGGTCCCTATGAATATTCGTGTAAGGTACGCGCTCACAATTACAATTGAACAGTTCCCCGTGTTGCCACTGACGCACAAGACACACAGATTCGGATTCCCCATGGTCTCAAGTCCAGGTGTGCAGATTTTGGTCTCGAAATTTGCGATTCGAATTTTGTTTTTGCTGTTACTATAATTGTTGGCTCGTTTAAGGTAATAAAACGGCATGACTTCGACTTCTCGTTCTGCAGTCGCTCTGCGAGACTCTCTCTCTCTCTCTCTCCGTCCTCCTCTCTTCGGCCGACGGCAGGAAGATTCGCCCAAAACATTCTCCGGTCCCAGGATGTTCCGTGGGGGTCTGCTCCCCGCGCTCCGCGAGCCCCACACTGCTCGTGAGAGCTCTGGGCTCTGCGTGTCCACCACCTCTTGGCCATTCTTCGGCCGATCACTCGCGATCGGACGTCGCGGAAGCTCCGCGTTTCTAAGAGTGATGCGCCCTACATTCACCACTCTGATTCCCTCCCGTGAGCTCCCGCCTCAATCCTCAATCTCCCAAAATAGCCCGCCACGCGCGGGGGAAGGAAGGGGGGTCCCTCACCGACGCCATCGCCCTTCGTGCTTCGTGGGGCGGGAGGGGGTCGTTCGGAGGGGGGAGGGAGTTGCCGGGGCAGGTAGGGGGGGACCCTGCGGAATCCTTGGACTTGGAGACCCAGGGGAGGTGGGAAATAGTGGTTAAAATGAGTGAGTGACCGGGCTAGAAGTAGGCGCGCAACTGAAGATCTTGGTGTCTATTGGCTATTGGTGTCCTGGCAGCCGGACCACTGACCACCCTCCATGGCTCCATGGCCACGGCTGTGTGCCTTTGGGGGCCCACGAGGATGGAAATACCGTACGGGGAGGGGGAAGGACCGGCCACACCAAGCTGTTGTATTCAATAAAAGAAGGCAATATACTCGTACAACTGGTGAGGGAGGGGAGAGGGGAGAGGGGAAGCATGAGAATAACTCTAGAGCTCTAAAAAAAGACAAGGAGTCCAGGAAATACAAATCGTGATCATCGAGAGGAAGAAGCAGAAGAGACGAGCGCGCGGAAGCACAGATGACTTGCATTGGGGGAGAAGAGAGAAGAGCTCTAAGAGAAGAGAAGTGGTAGAAGAAGAGCTCTCTCTCTCCCCTCTCCCTCTCTCCCTCCCTTCCTCTCTCCCTCCTCCTCTCTCTCGCGCTCTCTCCCTCTCCCTCTCCCGCTCCCGCTCCCGCTCCCTCTCCCCCTCTTCCGCTCCCCCCCTTCTCTTAGCTATGGGGGAGAAGAGAGGGGATGAAGCGAGTGAGGTACTCGTAGCGGAGGCGGCAGAGAGACACAGGAGAACGGAGGCATGCACGTCGCCGAAGGATATCGGGATGCAAACTTCTCCGGAGCTGCTGCTTCCCGAGGTGCCAGCATGCGCTGAACCGACTGAAGGGCTGGCTATGATCCCACCCTGGGGGTTTATACTCTCCATTGCTCTTGTGCTTCCATACCTCATCTGGAGGGGTCTACGCTACAAGCACCGCCGCAAGCAAGAGGCTGACCGGTGGTTTGGCACTGCGGGTGGTGCAGGAACGCACCAACATGGAGTGCTCGCCAAGTCGGGTATGGATACAGCTCGGATAGAGTCAACAACCCAGAAGCCGACTTCAGAGCTCAGTTCTAAGCCGAGGCGACGTTGGCAACACGGATATCCCAGCTCCACGATTTGGGACAAGGAATCTAGCGCTTGCTCCAACAACGTAAACGAATTTGCAGCCCCCGGCTCCCAAGTATCTAGCGGACCCCACTGCCTCAGAGCGCCGCAGGAAAGAGGTGCCAAGTCCGTCTCGCTAGACTCCATACCCGCGGTTGAGCAGCGAGCTAGACTCCACGGCGTTCCATCAGCACAATGGTGCATGCAGTCCAGGGCATCTGCTGAGCAATCGGTTCCCTCTCGCGCGAAACGGACGTATGGCCGTGAAGCGTTGCTGTCCTTTCGAACGAAATTCGTCGATCCTCTGCCTCAGCTCATCTGCCGACTTGAGGAGTTGAGGATAGAAGGTCGCAGACGAGATGAGCAAAGTCGTGGTAGAGTTCGGGGCGACAGTCATTCCCTTTCGACCACTGGAGTAGGCACCGTCCCAGGCTCTCTCGTCCGCCAATCCTCGTCAGTTGAACGCCTCATTGCCATTGAGCAAAGGAATATCGCGGGCACAAGCGACCCGGCGGGATCGAAGAGTTCATGTGGTGGCTCCTCCGGTGGAACCACTGGGGACGACGCCGACAACAAGAGCGGCGATGGTCGTGCAGTGAATAGCGTCGGTGTCCGCGCATTTGCCGCTGCGAGGATACTCGCGTCTCGTCACGCTATGCGGACGCGGACTGCAGTCCCAGAAGGCTTCGAGGAACGTGTCTTAGCAGTGATCAAAACGATGGTCAGTGCAAACGGGGTCAGCCTGCGCCGCAGTGAATCCATGTACGCTTGCAAAGACCCCAATGAAGCCAACATAGTAGCACAAATTGCAACCCGGCCCTTTCGCTTCCGGCGCAAAGTGCTCAGCCTTCTGTCATGCTCACAGCATTGTCTCCATGTTAGGGGAGCGAGAGCTATGTCGTCCTTCCAACGGTATCTCGAGCTGCTCCCTCCGATTTCGTCGCGGCAAGCCGCAGCGATGCGCGCTCTCATATTCAGGCTTTGTGGCGCTTTAGACGGCGACTCGGACGCGTGCGCCTTAATCGCTGATGGCAGCCAAGTCACCATAAACGGCACGGCACGCAAACCGAGTTCAGGGGCGTGTCCGCCGCCTGCCAACGGGGAGATCCTAGTCCGTCGCTTGCAATCAGCTGGCGCTATGGTTGAAGCAATGCAGAGGATTTGTCTTCGCCCACGGCCGACGACACGCGACGCCCTATTTTTCCCGTCTGCATTAGCCCTAGAGCGATTGTTGAGGCTCGTCAATACCGCGAAATTCTCCATCGATGTTTGCGTGTACTGCGTGACAGACGAGACCCTGGTATGCAAGACGGGCTGCTCACTCCGTGCACCTTCTCAGCCGCTTCTCATGGTTGGAGTTTGATCACCAGTTTGGTCCTCCATGGGCATTATCTCACCTTCACGTGCTGTCCTCTGCATCAACTTGTAGGTGCGTGCCCTCGCGGCACGCGCCGCAGCTGGCGTCTCTATCCGTGTGGTTTCGGATCCTGAGCAGGCCTTCAATAAGGGTGCCGCCGTCTTCGATCTTGCGGAGTTCGCCTACACTGTCGTGGACGAGCCCAGAGTCCACGACCCTGAGACTGGTCGACAGGTACTTTAGCGGTAGCTCAATTCCGATCCTACCTGGTCAGGACGCTCCCCATTTCTGCTGGCCCTCGCGGAACACCTCAATCTTAACCCGCCGAATCGGTGCCACCGATGGGACGCAGGCCAATGGGGAGCGTGAACGACGCATGCACCACAAATTCGCACTTTTCGACAGTAGGACTCTAGCCACGGGGTCGTTCAATTGGACATGGTACGCAGTGCTCGCTGACGCTACGTTGGCCCATAAAAGCCCCACGTGACCCTCTTTCCTTGCCCTTGCTCGATACGGCAGGTCGGCCCACTCCAGGAATTGCGAGAACATTTTAGTCACCTCCGACCCCAACATCGTGTCAAGGTATGCTGCTGAATTCGACAAGTTGATCGGTGCCTTCGCAAAGAAGAATGCTATTTCCACGGCTGCCGCCGCTACCAGACTCCAGGCCGCCCTTCGTGGCCGTGCAGCTCGCATGCCTCCCTCGATGGATCGAGCGTTGTCTTCCATGGGCGCTTCACAAGAGATGGTCGCTGCGGCTCTCGAGGGCCTCTTGGTCGCCTCTCCGGATGGGAGAATCTCGTTGGCCACATGCCGGGCGCTTTTGCACAAGCTCAACCTGAATCCGGCGCAAGCCACATGGCTCACAGCTGCAGCTACGGAAGAGGCGGCCGCCGTCCTCCGCCGCCGTATGACTAGACCATTTGGACTATCTGATTCTAGTACAGCAAATGCCACTGCTCTTGAGACTAGTGGGTTCGATGGTTGCGGTGCCAGGAAAATGGAGCTCTCATCATCTGCCGAGGAGGCGGAGCAGACTGCTAAAGCCTCACGCGTTCTCGACTCCTTGGCAGCGCAAGCTTCGTTGCGCGATCTGTTGGCTTCGCTCGCCTCGCTCGCCGCAGCTCTGGAAGAGACCCTACTTGCGGCACCGCCGCAAGCTGCCACGGCGCTCTTCTTTCCCTCTCTAACTGCGCGTGAGGAGCTCTGCCGATGGATTGAGGGCGCGGCGCACTCTCTCGACGTTTGCATATATACACTCTCCGATAAACGTGTCGCAGAGGCTATCTTAGAGGTGAGCCACCGAGACGGCAGGGAGCTGCTCTGCGTGCACAATCCCTCGCAATTACCACTCCAAGCACCAAAAGGAGAAGGGGCCTGTTCGGCAGTGATGCCCGCACGTGCCATCTTCAGGTACACGAACGTGGCATCCCTGTGCGGCTCATCACGGATGACTTGACCGCTCTCAACGATGGCTCCCTCGTGTTCTCACTCGCCGAGGCGGGCGTGTCTACTGTCGTCGACAACGACTTTGAGCTCTGGCACACCGACGCGAATGGCCGACAGTGTCTCGATGGGTCAACCCCCCGTCACATGCATCATAAATTCGTCCTCGTCGACAGTATGACGCTCATCACGGGCTCATACAACTTCACGGTCTCAGCGGCGACCGTCAACAACGAAAACTTGCTTATAACCGATGACTCGTACCATGTTCAGCGGTATTCTGAAACCTTCGATGCACTGTGGAAGGACTTTCGCAAGGCGATGTTCATTTCACGACAGGCGGCGGCCGTGAGGATCCAGCGAATAGAGCGCGGGCGAAGAGAACGCTCAGCGGCGGCAAAGACCGCTCGAAAGGTACTGAACGGTGTTCGTCTCGGAGTTCCGAATAATCGGCTTGCTGTAACACCTGGGACCAATGGCTGCGGGACCAATGGCTGTGGGACAGGCAAGTCCTAGTGTGCACCTCCTTGCGTGCGTGCACAAACTGCAGCTAGAGGAGATGAACCGCAGCTAGAGGAGATGCGACGCAGCATTTCCACCCCCCTTGCGAGGGTTGCATGCTTTCGGGGCTTGACTATGAAAAATACATAGGAGGGTGTCGAGCCCCACTTAGACGATGACACTGCACCTCGCGCGATTTTGTGGGGGAGCCCTGGAGGCTGCAGTGTGGTGCCTCGTTCCGTTGTCGCCGGTCCCAGGATATTCCGTGGGTGGTCTCTCGTCCCAATGGGCCCCGGATATGTGCTAGTTGGGTGTATTGGGAACTTTCTACCGACTACCGAAAAAATTCCTGAAATTTCCTCAACCGTGAGATAGAGATGGTCATGTTTTCACTCCCAATAACCAAAAAAAAATATTTGACCGCTCTACACTCTACATCTACATCTACATAGAAATGTAGAATGTAGGGACGACTTCTAATAAAAATAGGTCGATCGCGGATGTGACAGAGGCGCACTCCCAGGCCCACATGCCCCCCCCCCCCTTCCTGGTCGCTGGTCGCCAAGCAAACAGGGTACTCTGGGAGCCACCCAGGGCCAGCGAGGCAGCGAGGGAAAGGCAAGAGGGGCAGAGGCAAGCCCCAGCTTTCATTGCCCCATGAGTTGCCTTGCCTGGTCCACAGGGGGGCTCATAGGACCTCCGAGGCGCGCGCGCCGCAGGAGAAGGTCGCGTTCCGTCGAAAGAGGACCATGTGAAGTTGTTATTTGATTGAACTCTAATTATAGAGTACGAGGTTTCACATTGGACTTAGGCCGAAGACTCGGCAGAAGACTCGCCTCTGATTATAGATGGACTGGTTCGCTATAATGCCCTGGGATTGAAAGGATGAGTTGCAAAGTTTCCCGAGACGCGCGCCCCCCGCGCGGGGGCGGGCAGAGAGAGAGCAGCGGTGGGCGGGCAGGAGGGAGAGGGGATCCCAGACGGGAGGAAGGACGACGGCGCGGCGATGGCCGCTCTCGTTCTGACGGTTGGCGCACTCGCGTTCGGCACGCCCATGGGCCGCGCTCCAGGCGCGCCCCGTGGTCCTTCACCTGGATAGCCGAGGGAGGAATCGAAGGTTATTGCGTACAGAATAAGCGCGTTGGACGGACGATCCGGCGGGGCGACAGTTTCGCACAAGCACAAGAATACGGAAGGAACCTTCGAAATCCCATAATGAGTAGTAATTGCTTTAATAAGACCGAAGTGAAGTAGCACCATGGTATAATCCAACGGCGAGCACCTGAGGGGAGATCAGGGTCACACAAGGGGGCGGTTCCTTGGGCCGGCGATAGCCCAAAATAAACGTGCGACAGAACCTAAAAACGATAGGGGCAGCCGCAAGGAGCGCCAACGGAGGCTACCCAGGCGAGGGGCAAAGCAGGCGCCACAAAGTAGGCGAGGCCAGAAGGTGGAGGGGCGACGTGTAAAAAAAAAAAGATCTGAAGGTTTAGGGCTACACACCTATCGCTGGACAGTGCATACTACTGCTACTGCACATCAGCCAGCGCCCTTATCTCCCTTTTCTCCGCCCCCTTGCCTTCCCCCCCTCATTCCTTTGTCTTCGGTGTCGGGGGTGCGGCCCTGGTACACTACCTAGGGCCCGGTTTCGGGTGTGGGGTCCGGGCAGGCCTTTTGGATTTACGTTGGTAGGATAGAGTAGGCGTCTCTTAATGTGGTTGTTCCAAGGGTGGTGCACCGGCGTGTTATACGCCTCTATCTCTTGTGTTTCGCGGTTTCTGTCTCGACTAGGTGCTCCATCCCTAGCTTGCTAGCTAGGTATACTAGCTCCGCGCTGGGGGTCAATTCGTTCTTCTCGCCGAGTTCGTAGAGTGGCCGGATGTCGGCCAAGTCTATCCTCTTTTTGGGTTGTCTCCCCATGCCCGCCTGGGCGGTTCGCGCGGAGTCCGTTGAGTTGGCGAATAATAGCGCCTTGCTCAGCTTGGTGAATCTTTCCAGTGTGCGTATTAGTACCGATTCTTCTGAGAACGTGGCGTTGTCGTAGTATATCCTGTAGAAGTCCGTTATGATGTACCTCCATGCGAGCATGTACAGCGTTGCTAGTGCCTTGGGGCAAGGGCCGCTCGGGTGTACGAAGAGCCTATCTATAATGTTTTGTTCGCGTGGTTTATCCGGCGTGCTCGGGTGTCGGGCCAGTGTGTCCAGGGCGTCGAAGATGTTTGTTAGCCGCGGGCATTCTCCCAGGTGCGTGGAGGATTGAGGATTCGTCCGATGTCAAACAGAAACGGCACGCCTTGTCACGGTGTGCGAATCTATTGGCCGTGGCTATCCTCCTATGCGTGATGTGTTTAAAGTGCAGGTGAGTGCCCCTCGTTGTTACCATGGGCGAGGTGTAAATCTGGGCTAGGTGCGCCCAGACACTGTCCGTTATTGGTAGTCTCGTTGCCCAGTTGTCGGGGCCCGTGAGTCGCCGGCGTTTACGGTGGGCCTTTTGTAGGGCTCTCGTCAGGTGTGTAACGTCAGTCGCATCGAGTGGTGTTTTGCCGTCTAGGGTGTATTCGTCCGGCAGCGGGTATTCCGTTCTTTTGCTAGATTTAAAGCCTTCGCCCCATTTCGCGGGAGGGGTCGGGTCTAGGTCAGTAGGTGCCGCTATCGTGCGATCGCCGAGGATGGGCGTGCCCAGGTATAAGAGTTCGACTTCGTACCATTTGCCCCCCTCTTTGGCGAAGTATTCTCCTTCTTGGTTTATATGAATTTCAGGGGTCGGGGTTTCCGTATTCTCTGGCGTGCTGGTCGTGGAGCTTTGTGTTTGGGCGACTGTGGTTTCCTGGTTCGCTGCCCCTATTAGGTCGTGCGCGTGTTTCACAATGTTTGCCCATGTGCCCAAGAATTTATCGCGGGGGATGTGCTCGCCCTTGTATTGTATGTAGGTGTCGTTGTTTTTGAGGTATTGCTCGCAATCCTCTGCAGTGTACGTTTCTATACATGCATGATCTTTAAACACGTTATGTACTGTGATACATTCTAGTTTGTTCCACAGTGCTACCCATGTCGGGTGCATGTTCGGTCCACTATGGTGCGGGTTGGACCATATCGGTTGGGATAGCGCTCCGTCTCTACTCATCTTTAGAGGTTTCAGTTGTAGCGTTCTCACGTTCGCTATGGCTTGCTTCCAGAAGGCCGGGAGCTTGCTCCTCCCTTTTATCCCGTCCGTTAGCTTGTGCGCGGGTATGTCGGCTAGCACCGCCGCTCTGCCTAGGCGCGTGCGGCAAAACCATGCGTCCAGGGTTTGTTTCCATTGAGCTTGTCTTGGTCCAGGTAGTTTAGTATCCATTTCGCTTGTATTGCTTTTACATGGTTGTTCCAATCGAGGAGGCCTAGGCCTAACTAAGTGCGGCCCCTTTTCCGTGTCACCTTTGAGCGGGATCTCCGGGTGTTTTATCCATTGCAGCTTACGTCCCGTGCGGTGATTTGTCCATAGCACCCTCTCTACCGGTGTAGTCCCGTGCTGTCTCCCGGGCTTCAGCTGACTCCATTGTGGGTCTCATCGGCTCATGTTGCTGAGTCCTGCAGCTGATGCTGCAGGATTCAGCTGTTTTTGTGATGGTGGTCTTGCCGACCGGCCGGGTCCGCGCCACGTGCTGGCGCACGAGGTCGGTGCCGCGGCGTTGTAGGGGCCCAGCCCTGAGGCTTTCCCTATGGGGAGGTGGGCCCTGAGGCTCCTCTTGTTCCTGTTTTCTGGTGGTTTGTCTGTGTTGGTGGATGTGGTGTGTTGTGTGGGGGCTGGTCTTGTGTTGTGTGTGGCTCTGTGCGCGTGGCGGGGTGCGGCTCGCGGCCACCTGGGTGGGCGAGGCCTCTGGGAGAGGACGGTGCGGTTGCGCGGCGTCGGCCATCACTTGGTCAGCCGGCGCGGTGAGGCGGGCGAAGAGAGAGGAGGGGAGCGTGCTGCGCTCCATGACCCTATCGTTATAACGATAGTTGGGAGGGGCGACGTGTACGCGGAAGATTCTCCAACGCTGCCTAGCCTACTAAGAGGGGTACAGAAATGTAGACGACGTCTAAAACCCAAAAGGTCGATCAAGGATGCGACAGATCGCCGCCATGCGATAACGCTAATCGAGCAGAGCTCCCAGGGTATTGTGTAGTATGTTACCACGCGCGGCAACTAGCAACTAGCTGCTCAGCCCTTGAAGTCTCCACGCTGGCGACAACATCCATCTCACACCCACACTGCCTCCCACCCAACCATCGCAGTCCTAGTGGGCACACACTCCGCATGTCCGACATGACACCAAGACAGCTGCATGGATGGCGTCAACAGCTCCTTTCTCCCACAATCCACAAGGCAACACAACAAAAACAGAGGGTCTTTACAGCGACCCCTTGCGCAATATGTTTCGGATCCACCATACGGCAAGCCATCGTGCGGGTCCATGATTATGTGAGTAACCTGAGACAATCCCTAGACAACAAGCCTTAAGCCATCCTGATTCCTCATTCCGAGTCTACCGTCCCCGAAGACCAAGGAAGTGTTTGTACTCGCATCGGCCTGCTGCCCACTGGCGTTCCCAGGCCGACGGAGGACACCCCCTCCGAACCCAACTCATCGATACAGTATGGAGTCGGCGCGCCACCCAGTGCCTCGACTGCGGTGCCGCCAGGCCTCGCCTGCTAACTGCTCACAATCCAAGCGATCTCCTCATATCTGCGACGCTGACTCCGGCGCCGCCTGACTGCCCGAGCGTCGACTCGTACGCGCGCGTGATGGCCTCCTCGTCTACTCCTAGGTCCGCTTTGCTAAAGATGCCGATGAGCGCATCGAGCGGCAGCGGCTCGGCGAAATCCTCAGGCTCGACGCCCAGTTCCGCATACGGGTCGGGGTTGAGAATCTGGTTTGCGCCCTTCTCGTCGCCATAGTTTTGGAAGTCGGCAACGCCGCGCATCGACGGTGCAGCAATATCGTACCTGATTGACGGGATGCCATAGGCACGGTCGGGATCCATACTGACGTTGCGCCAGCCGGGTCGTATCGAGCGGCCTAGATCTAGGTCGGGCTGCTGTTGCTCGGCGGTGTAGTTGCCTATGCACTCCTTGGCGCCCCACTGAGGCTCCTTCATTGACGGCTTACCAAACACCTTGACATCTGATTTAGTGTTGTCGTGGCCAAGGGAGCGTGGCTTGCCCAGCTTATCGGTCGTGTACTCCCTGTACGCTTGGAATTTTAGATCCACCACTGATGGAGGGTGCGCCGCGGTCGGGTCAGCATTCAACCCGTAGCGCGATGGGTTGATGGCCTTGCCGACACCATTGACGTCGCGCTCCGTCGTGATAGCGCCAAAGCCATAAGTCCTCGGGTCGATCGGCCCGTCCTTGGATGTCCACGAGTAGCCGCGCGAGCGCTGCTCGCCTGGGTCGTAGCTCGCGTGCGACTTGACATAGAGCTCGTGCTCGAGCGGGTCGGGCACTTCCTCCGGCGGGCAGATGCCCTCCTTCGTCTCGGTGCCCATAATGTCTTGCGGCGTCGGCCTGCCGAAGCCAGTCTCGAGCACGCGCTCCGGAATCTTGTGGCCGCGGGTGAAGGGCCGCCCAAGCGGTTCCATTTTATTGGAGTTGTAAATAGCCTCGCGCTTCTCTTGCTGCCGCTCGAGAAGGCTTGACTTGGGCACAATATCCATGTTGTCTGCTACTGATTCGCCACGCAGTCGCGGCTCCACCTTGCCATAGGTGCCAACGCTCAGGTGCGCCGTATCGAGTGCAGAGCCCGGCGGCACTTGCGACTTGCCCGGCGTGTAGTCGCGCCGCCATCGCTTCACCTCGTCCGGGGTGGGAGGAGGCGCACGGCTTGACGCGCTGAGAACGGCATCCATCGTCTCCTCCGGGTCGCCGGGCGCGAGGCCGGCTGGCCGGATGTGCGGCATCCTATCGACAGTGCCCATCTGCGGCCCGCTGGGCAGCAGTCCGAAGCCCATCTTTATGGCAGTGGCTGTGGCGGCGCGGCAGTGGGCGCTCGAGTGGGCGCAGGAGCGTGGCGGAGAGAGAGAGAGCGAGAGAGAGAGGGGCGGGGGGGGGGGGGGGGGGCAGAGAGAGAGGGGGGGAGGGAGAGATGCGCGCCGGTCGACGAGCGGGGCTGTCCAGCGGCGGAGGGGAGGGAAAGGAGGGAGGGAGCGAGGGAGTTAGGCCGGGGAAGGGGAAGCGGAAGAGGGGAGGGGGAAAGGGGAAGGGAGAGGGAGGGGGGAGCGGTCGTTTCGGGCGCGGGGAGCGCAACGGCCTCCGCCGGGGGGAGTTTTGTTGTTGGCGTGCGAGATGGAAGTTGTGTTGCAAATCGTGTGGTTCGCTTTCCCACCTTCTAGCTTCTAGCTAGGGCTAGGGCGGTCAAACACGATTTTAACTTCTAAGCGTGTAAAAATGAGAAAGTTAGGATTGATAGGTAGGGCGGCCAAACAGGTTTTTATAAGGGGTAAGAAATTGACCATCTCAGGATTGAGAAGAATTGAGGCTCCTTTTCGGTAGAAAGTTCCCTATACACTGTTGTATTCCTGCCCATCTGAAGGCTGTAGGCATGAATATTCGTGTAAGGTACGCGCTCACAATTACAATTGAACAGTTCCCCGTGTTGCCGCTGACGCACAAGACACACAGATTCGGATTCCCCATGGTCTCAAGTCCAGGTTTGCAGATTTTGGTCTCGAAATTTGCGATTCGAATTTTGCTGTTTTGCTGTTACTATAATTGTTGGCTCGTTTAAGGTAATAAACCGGCATGACTTCGACTTCTCGTTCTGCAGTCGCTCTGCGAGACTCTCTCTCTCTCTCTCTCCGTCCGCCTCTCCTCGGCCGACGGCAGGAAGATTCGTCCAAAACATTCTCCGGTCCCAAGATACAAGATATCTCGTGGGGGGTCTCTCCGCGCTCCGCGAGGGAAAGGACGCGATCTCGCTCCGAGATTGGCCTCGCGCCCTCCCACGCTGCCCCGCCGTGCCCTCGGTCCCTCGCCCCCCCCCGCGGCAGGTTCTTTCCCTCGGCGTGCCGTCCGTGTTGTATTCCTGCCCATCTGAAGGCTGTAGGCATGAATATTCGTGTAAGGTACGCGCTCACAATTACAATTGAACAGTTCCCCGTGTTGCCACTGACGCACAAGACACACAGATTCGGATTCCCCATGGTCTCAAGTCCAGGTTTGCAGGTTTTGGTCTCGAAATTTGCGATTCGAATTTTGCTGTTTTGCTGTTACTATAATTGTTGGCTCGTTTAAGGTAATAAACCGGCATGACTTCGACTTCTCGTTCTGCAGTCGCTCTGCGAGACTCTCTCTCTCTCTCTCTCTCCGTCCGCCTCTCCTCGGCCGACGGCAAGAAGATTCGTCCAAAACATTCTCCGGTCCCAAGATATCTCGTGGGGGGTCTCTCCGCGCTCCGCGAGGGAAAGGACGCGATCTCGCTCCGAGATCGGCCTCGCGCCCTCCCACGCTGCCCCGCCGTGCCCTCGGTCCCTCGCCCCCCCCCGCGGCAGGTTCTTTCCCTCGGCGTGCCGTCCGTCGCCTCCGGCCGTTATATTAATCCCCCCCCCCGCGCGAGGTTCTCTTCTCCCCCGCGCGCGGTTCGTTTCCTCCGGCCGTCGTTGTTCCCCCCTCGCTTCGATTCCTCTCGCGGTTCCTTCGATGATTGCCTCCATCTCGTCCGTTCTTCTTCGCGATCCTCGCGGAGGGGGCACCGACGTTTAATGTTAGTTTCGTCGCGGTTTCGATGAAAGAAAGGAAGAACGAATGGCACGCGCCTCGCGTCTCGCGTCTTGTTTCGTCGCCCCTTGCTCGTTGCTTGTCTAGAAGGTCTCTCCGCACATCGCCTTCTTCCCCCGGCGCGATTTTGGATCTCTCCTCGACCCTCCGCGTTGGCTTCAGCGGACGAGTTTCACTTTAACGATAGTTCGAACCCTTCGTTTGCGTAGTTTTGCGCTCTCTTTCCGTATTTCTTCGCGCATGACGAGCGATCGCGACTTCAGCCTTCGCCGCGCGGGGAGGGGTTTGTTTATCGTATGATTCCGGAGTGTTTACGTTAGTTTTCTGAGCCCAAGGACTTTGGTTTTTGGTTTCTTGTGAGTGATTTTTGTAGCAACTTCGTCGAGTCCCACCGTGTTCCCAAGCGAGTCCCCCCGAGTTCCCGAGTCTATACCCCGAGTCAACGAGTCAATACAAGTCAAGCACGCGCCTGAGCCACCCCCAGTCGCCTGCCACCACCTCCCACAAGCCTCCTTCCACACTTCCGCGCCCTCCGTGCGTCGTGCGTCGTGCGTCGATCACCATGCCCGTAGTCACCCCCGAGGAAAGCTCCATGAGCTCCCCGCAAGAACCGCATTCCGCGCTAGCTGCCGGCGCGCCCTCGCAGGCCATCACCAAGAGTGAGATGAGCCTTGCTCTGACAAGCACAAAATCTTCGCTCGCGCCTTCGGCTCCGGTCGTCACGTCGAGTTCTTCCCTTGAGAAATCTTCATTGTCCCCGCGTCATGAGCCCGTCTCTTCTTCTTCTCTTCCCGAACCGTTTGGGTCGAAGTCTCCTGGGGAAGAGAGCCTCTTGGGACCCCTCCCTTCTTCAAAAGAGAGCCCTTCCGAGCCAGTTCCCCCCTGCTCTCGCCTCTCCGCGCCGACGGTCGAAGTTCCGCCGCCTCCGCGGGCCTCTACTCACACCCCGTCAACTGGAGCTGGAATGGGTCCTCTAACCTCGTCTGTTGCTCCACCGGCGGCCTTTCCTCTCCTTTCTTTTGCTGATCCTTTGCCAAGTGTTCATTCCTCTCTCAATCCCTCTGTGGTTGGTGCTGAAGATGATGTGGATTCCGTCCGGTCCCTCCCTCCTTTCGAGCCCCCACCATATGAAGAGTTTGTTCCACCCCCGTCGTCGACGTACTTGTACCCCAAGCGTAACTTCGTTCCACCTCCGACCGCCACCGTCGGCGCCGCCCAAATCATGGACCAACAAGTCCAGATCGAGGCTCTCCGCGGCGCTGTCGACCGCCTCGAGTCCTCTACCCTCCAAGCCGCCCAGCGCCACGAAGAATTTCAGCGAGAGGTGGGGTCTACCTTCAACGCGATACTCAACATTCTACAAGGCCAAGCGGGCACTACGACTTCGTCTCGAGTCGAAACTTCGCCCCCGCTTGTGGAAGAAGGAGACAACTCCATTGGTGCTCCCCCTGCCTCGGTCAAGTTCCCTTCTCAATCTTTGCCCGCCGCGCCGTTCTCCGTTCCGCCGAATCCGATTTCCGATCCCGAACCCAATACGCCTGTTCCTGTCTCACCCGCCAAGCCCGTTTCTGATCCCCAACCTCCACCCACCGTCGCGGGCCTCCGCTCGCTTCCAAATCCGGCGGCTCGGCGCCATCCCGTCGATCCAAGCCTCGCCGGTGATGTTTCTGAGCGAGAGGTCATCCTAGCCTCGTGGGACCAACTGTTTGAGGATGCCGCCTACGAGGTAGCCTCTCTCTACAGGAAGTCCGACGATTTCGAGCTCATCCACGCCATTCTCAACGGCGGCCTCTCTCGGGCCGGCAATGTTTGGCACTACCGCGTGTTTTTCGAGAAGGAGCACGTGACCAAGTGGGCTCGGAGCCGCTTCTTCCTCGACCGCACCCTCCATCACCAAGTCCGAATGGGCAAAGAGCTTTCCGAGATCAAGTTCCCCAAGGGCCTGGCCTCGGACAACGTCCAGACAGCGGCCACCTCTTGGAACGATTTTCGTCTGTCCTTCATCAAGCCGCTCGAGCGCGCCCTCTCGCTCGGCTGCGACCACCGCGAAATCTTTACATCCTTACTAGCGGCCGCCAACTTGTGCACCACCGGCAACCAAAGGATTTACGCCTTCCTCCTCGATCTCGCCGAAGACCCGGTCCTCTCTCTCAACCCCGCGCTGGCCTGCGACGTGCTTCTCCGCAAGTGCGACGCCACTTTCGCGGCCAACGTGCCTGGCTTCGCCAAAGACTCCGCCTCCATGGAGTGGGACCGGCTCGTAGCTCGTGAGGCCGGCTCCGATCTCTTAGAGTTATCCAAGAATTTGGTGCGCGCGTACGTCCGCAAGATGGGTGACGCGAAGGTGGATGCCACGACAGTCTGGGACCACCCGAACATGTCGCACGATATCAATCAACGATTCGAGTCCATCATTCGGAACGACAAGGTCGACGCGGCTCGCGGCGTGGATAACGCGACCAAGTTCGGCGAGTATCTTGCAAAGACTCGCTTCCGCGTCGAGAACCACGAGCTTCCTCGTTCGGCCCTTTCGTGCGTCAACCTCTGCCAACGCTACTTGAGCCCGTACGAACAGTCCCGTGCTGGCCAACAACAAACGTCGGTCACGGTCGCCGCCGTGACGCCGCCGGCGACTACTTCCAAATCCACCAAAACCGCCAAGGTTGCTAAGGCTGCCTCCAACCCCGCGGACACTACGGCTTCGATGGTCGCCGCCGTCCAAGCGGCGGTGACCGAGGCATTAAAATCGCAAAACAACAACTCGAACCGCAAGGCGACTGGCGCTGACAATCGTCGGGCTCCGCCTCCGCCTACGAATTACTCCGCATCGTCTCCGTTACCGGACGCACTTCTTGACCGTCCTCTCGGCAAAAGCACGTCTTCTCGTCGCCAATGTGATCCCCCTCCGAACGGCCTTGGGCTTCCGGCCGATTCGGGCCTCTCGGAATGGGATCCAGGTAGCTGGTCTCGAGCTCGAGCCCGCTTCTGGCAAATTTCTCGTTACGCTGGTCACCCGGCCCTTCGCGCTGCGCTCACGCGCTGCCGTCCCTCCGATGCCACCATGACGGCGCCGCGTCTCGACGACCTAGACCGCGACGTCAAGGAGTGGACCGACGCCAACGGCTGTGCGTACTGCGCCTTTCGTCCCCGGGCCCCATCTGGTACGCCCGAGGCAGACCTGTGGAAGTATGGCACGGGCGACGGAGCTCATAACCCCGTCGTTTGCCAACCGTACATTCGTTTTCTCTGTGAAGGCGGCAGTGGCGAGTGTGGTAACGACCCAGAAGTCCACCGCCGCCTCCGCACGATGGTCGTTCTCCGTCCGGCCCATTAGGTCGCCGGCGGGGCCCACGTCCGCGCTGTTACCCCGCTACCAGTCCAGGGTAGTGGGCCTGAACGCCACCCACCAAAAGATCGTATTACGCTACGGCCGAGTACTTCTACGGCCTCCAACCGGTACCCCAAGATTCCCCAAGTTCCAGACAAGCCCTACCACCTCCATCCCCCTCTTTCTCCTGCCCCCTCGCCGATTGCCCCTATTTCTCCCAATGCCGATGATTCCATCCTGATTCTCGATATCACGCACGAGTCCTCAAAACCAAGTCAACCGTCACCGCCTCTCTATCAGCTCAAGCCGCTCAACCGCTACCCCCCGCCACTCCCCAAGCATCCCCAGTCCAAGACCTCACGGTCTGCGAAAATCCAGCCGCCGCAGGCCCAATCCAACCTTCAATCCTTCAAATCAAATTTCGCATGCCCGAGCCACAAAACGTCTCCCGAGTACGAGTCCGAGTCCAAGTCACGTTCAGAATTACCCTCTTCGTCTTACGCCACCGCGAGCCCATCTACGAGTCTGAGCCCAGTCCAGTCATCACCGGTATCACCAGTCTCCATCGCTACGACGATGGAGGCGCAGTTCTCCGGTACTTCCCCACTTTCTTTCGAGTCCGAGTCCAAGCCTGTTTTGAGCAAACCCCGTTCTGAGCCATCCGAGTCCGAGTCCGAGTCCGAGTTTACAACGTCACCGAGTCCTACCACGCGGTCGGCCGCAGGATTAACGGAGCTCCAGCCACCCACTGAGCCTCCGACGACCACTCCTTCCGCGGGAGTGTTCACCTTCGGTCCTCCGCGCCCCGAGTCTGAGTCATTTGGAATCTCCGGTCACGTCCAGAATCCCAACCACAACCGAGCCCCGTTTCACGAGCCACCGCGTATCGAGTCCAAACACAAGCTGACGCCGAAGCCCTCGACGACAGCCACTGTGTCCTTGTCCGAGCCACCGTTCCGAGTCTCGCCGCAGCCGGCCTGCCACTCCAGCAAGCTGCACGCCGCCGAGCCGATCCCTTCCGTTTCCGTTCCGAGTCCGAGTCCAATCGCACAAGACAGTGCATCCCGAGCCCGCGTAATCAAGCCCGTCACCGAGTCCGAGATTTCGGCCGCACCGAGCCAACCGGTGCTGGCCACCGTGCCCCTATTGTCATCACAAGCTTCAGCTTCGTCCTCACCGACGGTTGCGACGCCAGGGGGCTTCACCTTTGGGCTGGCACCGTCCGTTCCCATTTCGAAAGTGAGCCCTGTTTTCAGTGTCCAGCACGACAGAAACGACGAGTCCGAGTCCGAGTACAATTTAACGTCACCGCGGAGTCCGCGGTCGACCACCGGCGTTCCCACGCCACCCCATCAACCGAGAGCCATGGAGGAGCTGGCACAGCCGTCTCCTAGCCCTTCTCAAGTTGCCGAGTCTTCCGAATTCGAGTCTGAATCCACCGTAATTTCAGCGGTCCATCCACCCGCTAGCCCGAGCCAAGTCCTCCGAAGAATGCTTCGCATTGGAGAACCTCTTCGGTCACCACCCACGCCAGCCGCTGCCGCAGAGCCACCACCCTGGCCTCAGCCTTCCCCGCGGCCGGCTTCTACGACAGCCACGTCCCTTCTTTCGTCGGCGCCGACCCCGCCGGCGACAGATTGCAACGAAGTCGATGCCGGGCCCGATTCCTCTTCTGATGTGACCATGGAGAGTGACCACAACTCCCTTGCACGTCGAGGAACGGCCGCCTCCCAAACCGAGCTTCTACGCCCATTGAGCCAACCCAACCGAGTCTCTAAGCCATGCCCTTCACGCCTCTCACCGGTGGTGTCGCGGCCGCGGCGTCCGTCGCCGCAATCCGACACCCCACCTCTCCGAGTTTGTTCGTCGATCCCGTCCTCCGAGCCCGTCTCCACGTCGTCGATATCCGAGTCTTCTTTCATTCGTCCTACGTCGCCGCGGCCACCGGTTGCAGCCCCCAAGCACTGCCTGCCTCTCGATACCACTACCACCGCCATCATGCGCGTGGCAGCGATCAATGCGTCCGCGATCCAGTCCTTCGATTCCTCTCAAAACAACTCCGATGTCGGCACCCGTGATGATACCCCGTCACCCGCTCTCCACGCTCTCGCCTCTCTTCGTGCACGAGCGAGCGGCTCTGCGGTGGTATTACCTCGGCACCTCACGGAGGCAGCCCAAGAGCTTCGCCGGCCTCGCAATGGCACCCTAGCCTCGCCTGCCGCCGCGCTACCCAAGCACTTCGATGAGCTTTGCGCTGAGCTCACGAAGATGAATCAACGAGTCCAAGACGGGCTGACGTCTGGCTGTCACGCACCACGCGTTCTCGTCGTTGGCGAGACGAGCGGCGTCGTCTCCTCCATGTTCCTACTCGCCGGTGCTGATGTAGCTACGTGCGATTTGTATCCTTCCGAGATCGATTACGTGCCCCACTTCCAAGGCGACGCGCTTCATGTCCAAAACCTAGGTTGGGACCTAGTCATCGCCCACCCGCCCTGCACGTACCTCTCCGCCGTCAGCAGTCAATGGCTCTCCCAAGAACCCGGACGTCGTGCCGCTCTTGAGTCGGCCGCCCGCGTCTTCAAGTCAATGGCCTCCGCCACTGCTCCGTTTGTAGCGGTTGAGAACCCTCGGATGCATGCGGAAGCTCGCCGTTTAGTCGGGGGGTTGACCCCGACCCAATTCGTCCAACCCTGGGAGCACGGCACTGGACACCAGAAAGCCACCGGGTTGTACCTCACCAAAGGGCTGCCGCCCCTCCAGCCAACTTGCGTCGTGGATGGCCGTGAGTCGGCCATGGCTAACCTCTCTCCTTCACCGCACCGTGGCGCTCTTCGCAGCCGCACCTACGTCGGTGTAGCTGGAGCGATGGCGATCCATTGGATGCCTGTTCTTCTTCGACATTTGAGTCAACAGCGAGACCAGACGTCGACGAAGAAATTGTCCGCGTTAGAGCTACTCGCTTGCGCGCGGTGCAGCCTATTGGACCGGCCTTCACTTAGCTCGACCGAGGCTACCGCCTACGAGCCGTGGTCGGCTCTTCATCGTTATGAGAGGGGGAGGGAAACTAGTGAAGTTTCTTCCGACCCCGTTGTTTCCCGTCCAGCTACTCCCGAGTCAGACAACCACGAAGACCAAAAAGAAACCCACGATAACCACGACAACGACACGCCACTCCACGCCTCCGAGTCTACTCTCCACGACCCATTCTCTCCATGGACCGCCCCGCCTCCGGCACGCGCGAGCTCGCCGCGTCCGACGACGCCGACGACTCTCCGGAAGCGGCGCCAACAATGGCAATCATTCGGAGTGAACGGGGACCAGAAATGGTCCAACGTCACGCTCGAAACCGCTGACGAAATAAGAGCGCAAGCTCTAGCCGGACGAAGCGCCGACGAGGAATCCGACCTCGCCGCTGCCGTCCGAGCGCCGATCGAGTTCGTGGAAGCCAAAGGCATCCGCGCCGAAGAGCTAGCCTCATTAGTTCGAAGACCCAAGACAGAAGCCCAAGCCCGTCTCGAGAAAGATTGGGAAAAGATGTCCGACCACCCGAGGCACCCCACCGACAAGAGAGGCCTGGGCTACACTAGTCCCAAGCTATCACCCTGTACCGCTACCAACGAGGACGACGCCTCTAGGCCCTCTGCCACGATAGCGGCAGTCGGAGTACCCGAAGAGACGACGACTACTTTGACGACGAATTCACCCGAGCAACCACGCTGTCGACCAACCCCGTCCCCGTCCGACACCATCGCACACGTGACCACGCACCGACCGGAGAGCGTCGTGGATACCCTACCATCTGCCTACCCAAGGCATTGCCTATATGTTCGAGACCTGATGGTCTGCCGCTCCGGCGAGGCTACCGGCAAAGAAGGAGTTATCTTAGCCGACTCCGCTCTCACGGTCAACAGCACCCTCGCTGACACCGGAGCTGGCCCGTCGGTCGTGACCACTTCCCTCTTGTCCAGCCTACCCAACGACGCATGCGTCGAGCGGCTGCCGCAAGCCGTAGTGACACCGCTCCATGGCCCAGACGGCCTACCTCTTATCGCGCGAGGCAAGGCTCGAATCGTTTTCTCCGTCGGTGGATTTCTCTTTCGTCATACGTTCATGGTGATTGAAGGCAACCCGATGCTGCTGCTCGGGAACGACTTCTTAGCTACGCACGCCGCTTCGATTCAGCTCGCCTCCGACAGCGCGGAAGGCTCTATCTCACTCGGTGCTCCATCCACGGTGGCTTCTCTTGAGGTTGACGGCAGTCCAAGCCCCGACGCTCCGCCGATCTTTCGCGTCTCGACGTCACCGATAGCGGTGGTCCCTGTCAGCATGACTTGTGCACAGGTCTGTCCGACCTCCGCGAACCCAATCACGACTGACTTCTTCCGAGGGCCGCAAGCCGCCGAAAACGACAACCAGCTAGTCTCCGAGCCGCTCTTCAACACGGCCGATGAGTTTGCCGCCAAAGCGCCGGCGTCTTGTGGCTCCGAGTACCTCCTATATACCCATGAACCTATCACGATCCCGGCCTATCATCGGGCGACGTTTCACGTCCGAATTCCGCTAGCTCTTCGAGAACACGAAGACTGCGCCATGCTCGTGGACCGACTCCCTACACGCGAGACTATTGACAGCTCTCCGCTCGTCATCCCTCAAGTAGAGAGGCCGAAATCCGACCACACCATCGCGGTTACGGTGGCCAATACTGACCCCAAACCACTACACCTTCCGTCGTTCCATCCTGTAGCTTCGCTACAGGTTCGATTCAAGATTCACGCTGGAACTTATCACCGCGTCGGTGACAATAACTCGCCGGATGTGATTGAGTCGCTCAACGAGGACCAACGCAAGCTCCTCGAGGCAGCCAAGATCGACCCCGAGGGCCGTCTCTCGATGCCCCAACGTGAACAAGTTCGTCGTCTACTGGCCCGACGTATCGCTGCTTTCGCAATTGACCCGACTAACCCGAATCACACTCACGTGATGGAGGTAGAGCTACCGCTCAACCCCGGAGCCGAAGCTCACCGTCACGCACCGTCTAGAGTTGGACGAGAGGGTGAGAAGATCATAGAGGACGAAGTTTGCAAGATGGAGTCCGCGGGCATCATTAGGAAATCAAATTCGTCGTGGGCCTCTCGAGTCGTGTTAGTCACTAAGAAGGATGGCTCCGTACGTTTCTGCGTAGACTATCGCGACGTCAACTCCAAGCTTCGTCTAGAAGACAGCCCTCTTCCCCTCACGGTAGAAGCCATCGACCGATTGTCGTCCGGTCAAGGCAACCTCGATTCTCTATTCCTTTGCACCCTGGACCTGGCATCTGGTTTCTGGGGTATACCGATCAAAGAATCCGATAAACATATCACCGCGTTCACTACTCATCGCGGCAAGTACGAGTTCAATTACTTGCCTTTCGGTGTTCAATCCGGTCCCTCGTATATGTGCCGCCTCATGGACGCCGTTCTCGGTGGGCTGGCATGGGAGATTTGTATGCCATACTTGGATGATGTCGGCGCCTAGTCGACAGGTGTAGGTGACTCGCTGCAGGCCAGGGAAGAGTCGTCATTCCAACAAATGTTACACCGTCTTGATCTTGTCTTGGAACGTCTCATCTGGGCGGGCCTCACTTGCAAGATGTCGAAATGCGTTTTCTTTGCCACCTCGGCTGAATATCTCGGCCACGTTGTTTCGCGTGAAGGTCTTCGGATGGATCCCAAGAAAGTGGAAGCTGTCTCGAAAATCGACCCAACCCAAATCAACTCGATCGAAGCCGTCCGTTCGTTCCTTGGATTGTGCTCCTACTACCGCCGTTTCATCCGTCGTTTTGCGATCCGTGCGGCGCCGTTAACCGCTCTCACGCGGAAAGGGTGCGACGTCCCGGTCGAGTCGCAAACAGAAGCCTGTCGACAGGCTATCGAAGATCTCAAGCAAGCTATCTGTGAAGAACCCGTACTTGCACCTCCTCGAGACGACCGTCCTTTCCTCGTTAAAACCGACGGTGCTAGCAAGCTCGGCATCGCCGGCGTCCTCGCCCAAAAAGACGACGAAGGGAGAGAGCGCGTCGTTGCATACTACGGTCGTAGCTTGAGTCCGGCTGAGCGCCATTGGACAGTCACTGAAATCGAACTTCTAGCAGCGCTAGAATCGATCCGAAATTGGAGGCCTTATCTTTGGGGTCGCCACTTCACCCTCGTCGTAGACCATTCAGCTTTGCGCTGGCTTCACACGATGAAAGATCAAGTCACCGGTGGTCCAGCCTCGCGCCTCATGCGATGGGTCCTAAAGCTAGCCGAATATAGATTCGACGTCGTGCACAAACCTGGAGTCACTCACTGGGACGCCGACGGCTTATCCCGCTTAGTTGCTCTCGAGCCTGATCACGATCCTCTCCATCTCGAGGAGAGTGACGCCCATTCTTTCGATTCTTCTGAAATTCACGACATAGTCGCCGCCGCGGTTACTTCATCCACCCTCACCGCTCGCCGCCAACAAGCAAGCGATAGGCTCGCTCGTCAAGCATCGGAATCTTCGGAGTCGATTACCTCCTCGTATCTCGATGTGGGCGTGCCTCATGCCGACGAATTACGTCAAGCGCTGTCTGTTGTCTTCTCTCGTCTATCGGTCATATCTCCCCGCCACCTCCTGGAATGATTTTCGTCTGTCCTTCATCAAGCCACTCGAGCGTGCCCTCTCGCTCGGCTGCGACCACCGTGAAATCTTTACATCCTTGCTAGCGGCCGCCAACTTGTGCACCACCGGCAACCAAAGGATTTACGCCTTCCTCCTCGATCTCGCCGAAGATCCGGTTCTCTCTCTCAACCCCGCGCTGGCCTGCGACGTGCTTCTCCGCAAGTGCGACGCCACCTTCGCGGCCAACGTGCCCGGCTTCGCCAAAGACTCCGCCTCCATGGAGTGGGACCGCCTCGTAGCCCGTGAAGCCGGCTCCGATCTCTTAGAGTTATCCAAGAATTTGGTGCGCGCGTACGTCCGCAAGATGGGCGACGCGAAGGTGGATGCCACGACGGTCTGGGACCGTCCAGCACGACAGAAACGACGAGTCCGAGTCCGAGTACAAGTTAACGTCACCGCTAAGACTGTGAATAGGTTTCATTTGGAGCTATCTAGATATTAGGTTCGGGCGTTTTTTGCTATCTAGATAGATACAGATAGTGCCCTTTGGCTATCTAGATAGATACAGATAGTGCTTCTGCCAAACCTATTATCAGTATTATTAGTATTATCTAGATAGTTGGAATATTAAAAAAAGGTCTGGGCGCCTTGGGATCCGCCAGCGGCTCCCGAAGCTTTCGAACCCATGACCCCGAGGCCGCCGCGCACTGCGCACTAGCACTAGGCCATGAGCCCAGGGCTACCAGTCTCGCAACTCCTTCCCGCCGAGGGGAGTGTGGCGCGCTCCATGACCCTATCGTTATAACGATAGTTCTGTCCGCCACGTGCAACTCGTCAATGTGTTTGAACGCGCGGTGGCCGTCGTACTTCTCTTCCTCCTCATCCGTGTAGAGCACATCCAAGGTGGCCACAAGCTTGTCATCCTTGATGCACATGATGACGAGGAGGTCATATGCCTTGTTGAGTTCCACCTGGGTGGCTTCCTTGTCCTTGTTGGCGTCATCGACGCTTTCCGTCTTGTTCTTGAGCATCGCACGTCGGCAACCGTTCTTGCCGGCCATCGCGAGCAACTTGGGCCTGAATGCTCTCCATTCAGCACCATCCTTGTTGTAGAAGAAGATCTTGTCATTGTTCTTGTCCATGTCTCTTTGTCTTTCTCTCTCGGCGGGGGTACCAGATGAGTGGCGAAAGCTCTCTTGTTACTTGTCTCTTAGGGGTCTCTACCCTTGCACGGTCCGTTGTCCGTTCAAACGACTCAACCGCCGTAACCGACTCAACCGCCGATCACGTAACCGACACAAAAACAAAACCCCAACAAGAACAAATGCTTTGCACACCACCTCCACCTAGCCATAGCTAGGCCTTGGGTTCACGACACACACGAAGCCTTGCATGAAGCCTTGCGCTTCTCACCCTCCATTCCTTTGTCTTTGGTCTCGGGGGGTGGGCCCGCGTGCTCAACGACGGGCCAGGCGCAAGGGCCAAGGGGGCACGACATCGTTTGGTCGTCGTCCTCAGGCCCCTAGCCGACAGCAGAGATGGCCGTGTGGCTGCATAGAGTTTTGTTGTACGAGTAGAGCTTGAGCGAGGAGGCGGGGGGGCGGGGGCGGGGGGCGGGGGGCGGGGGAGGCGGGGGGCGGGCGGGGGGGATGGGCGGGGGGGGGGGGGGGGGGGGCGGGGGGCGACGGCCGCGCGCTCGCCGACGAACCCCCCCGCCCCACTGCCCCCCCGCCCCCCGCCCCCCGCCCCCCGCCCCCCGCCCCGCCCCTCCCCCGCCCCCCACTTCCCTCTCATTATCTCGCCTGCCTCTCTCCCCCAGCCTTTTCCTTCCCTCGCCTACTCTCTCTCTCTCGCTCTCGTCGCGACTCCAGGAGAGAGAGAGGGAGGGGGGGGAGAGGGGGAGAGAGTAGAAGGAGACAAGCAAAGGAAGAGGAGAGAGAAGCAGAGGGAACAAGGTGGACTCTCTTACCCTAACTCTGTCTTCTCCCCCTGTCCCTCCAAACTCTCCCTCTACTGAGTACGTATTACTCTAGTATGACCACCCAGGGGAGAGACCTTTTCCCTCGACGCTCCTCCTCTCCCAATGACGCCATCCTCTCTCTCTTCCTGCCCGATCTCTCCTCAACCTAGGAGTTACCCTTACAACACCCGACGCGCAGCGAGGGAGAGACCCTGTCCCGCCGCATCTCTTTGTTCTCACCCCTCCTCGCTCCTCTCTCACCTAACCACCCCTTGCCCCTTGCCCCTTCTCCGTTCTCTCTCCCCCTACATCTCTTCCCCCTCTCTGCTTGGCCCCCCGCCCCCCGATGCCCTCCCTCGCCACCACCTTCCTCGTCGCCCTCGGCGGCGCTCAAGCGCTGCTTGTGCAGAGCGGGATGAGCGGGCTGGCGCGGCCGCTTGCACCGCGCGCCGCCGCGCCGCTCGCCGTTGTCGAGGATATCTCCTCGACTGAGGAGTTTGAGGCTGCCCTCAAGGAGGCGGGAGACGCTCTCGTAGTCGTCGATTACTCCACCTCCTGGTGCGGGCCGTGCAAGATCATCGCGCCGAAGTTCGACGAGATGAGCGAGAAGTACACATCAGTCAAATTCCTCAAGGTTCGAGCAAACGCAACTGGGAGCTAGCGCCGAGGCAGGCTCGGCGTGCGCTGAAGCGCGCGCTGCGGCTGCGGCATGCCAGCAGGGAGCTCCTCCCCCAATGCACACGCGCACATCCGTTTCACCCTGCGCCCCCTCCTTGGCGCGCAGGTTATGGGTGATGCCAGTCCCGAGGCGGACAAACTGATGCGGTCGCAGGGCGTGCGCGCTCTCCCGTCGTTTCATTTTTGGAAAAACTCGAACAAACTCGACTCCATCTCGGGTGCGCAGCGTGCTCCCCCCTTTAACTGGACCGCCCTTGGGACGCAAAGTGATCCTAGCGCGGATGGCCTGGTCAGAACCTGTCCCGGACCCACACGCTGGCCGCGCTCCCTCGTTCAGGTGCCAAGACGCAGGCGTTGATCGACGCCATCGAGAGTAACATGTAGGCAACGCGCTGCTGACCCCGTGTCCCGCCGGCACCCGAACCGGGGGCGGACCTTGCGCTGAACGTGAAAGCGCGGTGGAGAATGTTGTGCGACCGC
This sequence comes from Isochrysis galbana, assembly GCA_018136815.1. Classification (NCBI taxonomy): domain Eukaryota; phylum Haptophyta; order Isochrysidales; family Isochrysidaceae; genus Isochrysis; species Isochrysis galbana. Next base: position 2,209,751 of record CM030945.1, read on the forward strand.
GATGGTGGCGCTCATTACATGGGAGCAAAGGATACCAAGCTGCGCACAGTTCTCGCTTAAGGGCATGTTGGTGCGTGGGATGCTGGTTGGGCCCCTTGGGATGCGTTCGCGCGTGCATCTATCGCACCTGCGTCCGGATATTTGGTTGGCTGGGTATGCCGTCCATATCGTCACGGTGCACGCTGGCCCGTGCGCTCGGCTCTGCCTTTACGCCGGCTCACGCCTGATCTGATCACCGAAGCTGTAGCGGTAAGTAAGAGGGATACTTCGCTCTGCTCCCGCATAGCATGTCCAAGAGCTTCAGGGACACCCGCGACCGACGCCCGGCTTGTTGCTGCATGGGCGTGGTCGGTGCATTTCAGAATTGCAGCAGGTGGCGGCCATTCAAAAGCACTGTCGTACACATCTTTAAACAGTGTTCAACTGCAATCGCAGTGCTGCACGCGCATGTTGCATGCATACCGGCACACCGGTTGTGGCATGTGCATGTAGCATGTACTTCCTAGCTAGAAAAAGAAAGATCTGAAGATTCTGGGCTAACACCTATGGTCAGTACAGTATCTACTACCGTTCCGCTCACATCGCCCTTACCGGTTTCAGGGGTTTAGCCCAGGTACACTACCTCGGGCCTGGTTCAGATGACAGATGGTAGAGAGAGGCTGCAACCTCAGGTTCTCAGGTTTGCGGTTGGCTTTTCTGGGCAAATACCCCCATATGGATGGTATAAGTGCGACGGCCACTGCAAACGCAATTCCGATCCCTTGGGCACCCATCACTGCGCGACTGCCATTGAGAATGAGGCCACGCCGGCAACAGCACGAACGCATCCAGGATCCAAGCGGGCCAAAGCAGACATGAACATCAACATGGGCCGCCAACCGAAGAAACGCGCATAGACATCAACGAATTCCGCCCCATCTTTGAATCGTCAGAGGACAACGAACTAGTACCAAGCCGCAAACTTATAGAATTACTACTTGAACGACTAAACTTAGAACACATAGTCAGGCACGAAAGCAACATCGAACGGAGCACGGAGCGACCAGGATAGCAACAAACCGCAGGGGTGCGGGGGTCAAAGTCAAAGGGCCCCCGAACGTATAACGTATAACCCACTAGGGGAGGCCAGCAACAAACCGCAGGGGTGCGGGGGTCAAAGTCAAAGGGCCCCCGAACGTATAACGTATAACCCACTAGGGGAGGCCAGAAGGCCGGGCCCCCACAACGGGGTGGTCGCCACCCGAAGCCATAAAACACCAACGCAGGAGGCCTGCCCCTCAATAAAAAAATTTTCCAACTGGGAAGATGCGCACCTGCACTGAGCCGCTGGCCGATGCCGCACGCCGACGCAGGTGAAGATGTCCCTGCAGGCCCTGCAGAGACCCCGGCAGAGCCCGGGGACGGGCGGGCGGGTCATCTGAGCGCCCCGGCTTGCATTAATGGTCATGTCTGGGGCCTAGGCTCCTTCAGACGGCGAAGGGGTAGCGAGGCGGCTTGCCTTCATTTGGTCTCCTTTCCCTCAGGGTTTCTTCCCCTCCCTGTGGGGACTCTCACCCTACCATGAGCCCCCCCGCGAGCACCCCGAAGGAGAGGCCCAGGAGCACCCCGTACGCGACGAGAACGGCGTCGCCTTGGCTCGGCATGAGGGCGCGCCCCCAGAGGGCCTGGTAGACGCCCACGCCGAGCACGTCGTAGCCCATCCCCTTGTGCGCGACCCGCCACACGACGCGGCGTGTGGTGCGGGCGCCGGGTGTGCCGCGCACGAGCGCGTTGAGCGGCTGCAGCAGGGCGAGGGCGAAGGCGACGATCCCGAGCGTGTGATGGGGGTGCGAGAAGTGGCGCCCTCGGCTGGCCAGACATCTCACCAACTCCAAGGGGGGAACAGTCAAACTGGTGCAGCACAAGCTGCACCAGGGGAACGGAATGGCAGACCACCCCCAAGGGAGACCATGAAGATGGCTCTTGGGCCCAACCCGCAGTCCCTCCGTCGCCGCGGGCGACGACGAAGACAGTCGAGACAAATCAAGAACAGACCCACAGCCAAGCCTGCACCCACACAAACACCAAGAGTAGGGGTAGGCCAGGATATCCCGGATATCTATTTGGATATTTGGGCAGCTTTGCCGGAAATGGATATGTTTTGGATATGCCTGGGATATTTGGGCGTGTGTTGAGGCGGTGGCGCCCAAAAAAAAACTCTTTTGTCCGTTACTTCGGAGAGCAAGCTGCGAGTGAGAGTGAGAGGTGGAGGGGGGTGACGAGGGCTCTCGGCTGCCAGAATGCCACAAGGTGGGCTTGCACTGCTTGCCCCTGCCCGCGTGTCGCCCTACCACTGCACAATCACCCTCATGCCGCTCGTGGCTCGCGGGTGTCCGTTTGGGGCAGCTGCATTGCTGCATCATCAGTCACCATGCGCTTGCGCGTGCGACGCGGCGAGTGAGTCACACAGCCCAGCTTGCTGCCCTTGCCCTCCCTTGCCCTTGCTCACGCGCTTGGGCGTCCCCCAAAACCGAATAAAAAGGACCGAGGGGGGGGGCGAAAGGGGAGCAAGGGCGATGTCAGGGGGAGTCCTCAGCGAGAGGGACGGGGGATAGCAGAATAGTAGGCACCTTCAAGAATATTTTTTTTCGGGATGTGTCCAACTAGATGAGAGTATAGGACCCTCTTGCGCTTCATGTGGTCCCGGTGAAGCGCGCGAGCGTTGTCATCAATGAATCTCCCATCCGCATTGAAAATTGGAGTGGGTGGGGCGCCACCGAAGAGGGCCCTGTCGACGTTATTTTGCTCTGCAAATCCGCAGATGTCTTGGCCGTACATACAAGATATGATGTCGCTGTCACCAATAAAGTCGCGGGAGAAAGCGTCGCAGAAATCGCGAACGAAGAGATCAAAAGAGAGTCCCGGGGTGCCGTCGAACGGGGCACAGCGGTATCGCTTCGCATCGAAGTCCGGGCGAACATCGCAAGAATCACCCATCATTAACGCACACTCCCCCATCGTCCGGCGAGAGACGAACAAACAACGACAACGAAGGACTGAGAGGAGAGAGGCAAAACCGGCAAGGACGAAGCGGACGAAGCGACGGCGAGAGGCGGAGACTCCCGCGAGGACTCCCGCCAGCAAGGCCGTAGTTAGACAAGATAAGAAGAAGCATAGAACGTCCCACAAGCTCGAGGCTGTCCTGGCAGAGGCAGAGACTGCCAGAGAAGGTGAGAATTCCCAAGGACGGCGGGATCGGCGGGCGAGGTCGCGGGCGAGCCACCAACCCTCGACGGTCCAAAGAGGAGCAAGGACCATCGCAGAGGGGACGGGGGCGCGCTGGGCCGGCGAGTGGCGGCGAGAATTTTGAAGATGAAGATGCCCTTGAGAGTGGTTAGCATGAACAGAGAATGCGAGAACACACTTATCCTCAGCGCGGGTGAAATCGGTCTTGGCATTGGGAGGCGGTAGGGCCCCGGGGCCCGGGTCACGACGAGCCCAAAGAGCACCCGCGCAGTGGGAGTCGCCGGCTGATTCCGCCATCGTGAGAACTTGTGGGACTTTGTCAAAAAAAGTCTGCTCGGCCAACTTCCCCCCTCCTTCAAACAAGGTAGAGGGTATAGGGTATCCCGAAGGTCGGCGCGAGTGGCGAGAACGGCGCGGGGCCGGCGAGGGGGGTCGAGACGGGCCTTAGAGGCCCCGAGAGACGAGAGACGAGCCCATCCAAAGGGATGGGGGAGGCCCAAACATTTGAGGGATGAGTGGTCGAGAGAAGCCCAAAGGGTAATTCGGGCATGTGGAGGTCGAGGACGGTCGAGATCGAGCGATGCGAGCGTTCGGATCTCTCGGCGGGGGTACCATGTTCGAATAGAGCGCGTGGGACAGCCGTGGGCAGGCCCATACCGAGTAGCGAGACGAGGGCTAGATGTAGCATGGTCTTAGCGACGCAAGGAGGGGGACGAGATCGGAGGACACCCAATTAAGCGTACACCAAGGCACATGGGGACTATGAGCCCCTTCTACTACAAAACTTCAGACACTCTTCCTCTCTTGCCCTCGCTCTCTCTCCTCTCCCCTCCGGCAGCTGCCGGAGGGGATGCTGCGGCCGCCGCGCCGTGCGGACGGGCCACCCGCCGCGCTCTTGGTGCTGTGCGCGCTGCTCGGCGCGGGCGCGAGGGCGGAGGGGCAGCAATGCACGCTCGACCCAAGCTGCGCGCTCCACTGCGCTGACGGGCTGCCCGAGCAGCTTGCGGCCGGGCTGAATCTCTCTGGCTTCAACAAGCACTTCAACGCCAACGGCTACTACGCGGCGCTTGACACTGAGAAGGGCGACGCGTGCGTCCCGCCGCGCCGCATACCAACAAATGTTGTCCATGCCTCGCACCCTGCCGCACGCTGTTCGCTGAGTTGCAACTGACGCGACCCTGCGCCTCCACCTCGCCCACAGTTACTACTTGCTGCCCTGTTCTGCCATCACTTCGGTGACATGTGCGGATGCGATGGAAGGGACTCCAGCTGCGCTGACTTCGTTCGCCGATGGTGGCACCAGTCCGCCACACATGCAAGGGAATTGCGCCTCGTGTGGCATGTGGAGCAAGCAGAGGTGCGTGAGAAGCCGACCCTGAGCACAGCTGAACACATGCGAGTGGATCCATGTAGACATTTGGGTCCCCTTTCGCCCCTTTGTCTCAGCTGCCGCATCGAGATCAACGGCATGGCTTTCAGTATCCATTGCAGCTATCCCGGCGGTTCGCCTGGTCAACGGAGTCTTACTGTACACTATCATTGCGCGGAAGAGTACGCCCTCCCCACGGCGATGCAGGTGTGGCGAGGGGTGTGGGGCTTGCGGGACGATGGAGCCTTATTTTGAGGCGATCCGATGCCCTTTGCAGCTCAATGCCACGCGATGTTCTTTCCGAGGTCCGTTCCTTTTAGCACGACGCTGCATTATGTGCCACATGGAACTCGCTGTCAGCCTGCAGTGAACCCACCTGGGCATACACGCTCCTCCCCATGGGCAGGTCGATGTGGCAGGTGTGAGAACTGAATACGACATTACTTTCCGAGGCCCCGCAGTGTGCCCCATTGGAGGAGGAGGCGGTCCAGGTGGCGGAGAAGAAGAAGGATGGGGTGGCCTTTCTTGGTTTTCATCGTTGCTACTCGTTCTTCTCGGGTTGGCTGCTGTCTACATTGGAGTTGGGTATGCATACAACAAAAATGTACGCCTCAACCCTTGGCGGGCACACTCTGGTGACGGCTCCTCTAGCGGCGCCCGCCTCTATGATGCAGCGAACACGTCAGCCAGTAGGACACCGTCACGCGCCTCACCTATGACTCATCTGTACGCGGGCATGCGATTACGGATCGGGATCTGGGGTTGCGCGGCCCCTTGATCGTTCTCATGCCGACCGTCCCCGCTACATACATTGGTTGCCTTAGGTACATGGACTGTCTGGGACCGAAGCATTGCCCCATCGCGAATTCTGGCTAGAGCTCCCCTCAGTTTTGAGTGAGGCCTGCGCACGCACCGGTAGAGAGGTGCGCGACGTGCTTCGCTCCTGGCGACGTCCAGCGGGTGTCACAGAGCCCCTCGCGCCATCAGATCAGCCTGCTTGAAGGCTGGCGCATGTTGCTGTGCGTGGGATGCCTCGTACATTTTTCTCCGGTGGCAATCCACCAGTCGAAGCTAGGTAATTCACTTGCACGCGCTGCAGTGCCATCACATCTTTCGGGCGTAGATGTTATACCCGAGTTACAATGGTACCGGCCGAAAGAGAAACTAGAGCCGCTAAGGTTTCGGGCCCTTTGGGCCGAGACCTAATAGCAAATAGTATTAAGCCCGGTCACTCACTCATTTTAACCACTATTTTCCACCTTCCCTGGGTGTCCAAGGATTCCGCAGGGCCCCCCCCTACCTGCCCCGCCAGTCAGCCAGTCGCCTCCCCCCTCCGACCAACCCCCTCACCCCCTCCCACCCCACGAAAGGCAATGGCATCGAGACCAAAAGCGTTCAATTATCCCCATCCCTGCTGACACCTTTCATTGTCACCTGGAGGTTACTTGAGTCAACTTGACCCTTCACATGTTGAAACACACACGTGGTCTGACTCCATTCACTCGATTTGGGGCAGGGTGGATATATCGTTGAAATCACGATATCTCATCCCATGTTGGTTTCCCTCCAAAGAAAATTGATCGAATGGGGCTCGGAAGCTTGGCTGGGGTGAAGGTGTTGGTCGGAGGGTTGGAGCTTTTGGGAGTCGGAGCTTGGGTTAGAGCCTGGGTTGGAGATTGGGTGGGGGTTGGAGCTTGGCTGGGGCGAAGGTGTTGGTCGGAGGAGGGAGTTGGAGCTTTTGGGAGTCGGAGCTTGGGTGGGGTTGGAGCTCGGATGGGTTTGGAGCTTGGGTGGGTGGGGTTGGAGCTCGGAGCTCGGGTGGTTGGCTGGGGCGAAGGTGTTGGTCGGAGGTTGGAGCGTCGGAGCTTGAGTGGGGTTGGAGCTTGAGTGGAGTTTGGGCTGGTGGCTGGGGGTGTTGGTCGGAGGGTTGGAGCTTTTGGGAGTCGGAGCTTGGGTGGGGTTAGAAGCTTGGGTTGGAGCGTCGGAGCTTGAGTGGGGTTGGAGCTTGAGTGGAGTTTGGGCTGGTGGCTGGGGGTGTTGGTCGGAGGGTTGGAGCTTTTGGGAGTCGGAGCTTGGGTGGGGTTAGAAGCTTGGGTTGGAGCTGGGGCGAAGGTGTTGGTCGATGAGTTGGAGCTTTTGGGAGTCGGAGCTTGAGTGGGGTTGGTGGAGTTGGAGCTTGGGTGGGGTTGGGTGTTGGTCGGATGAGCTTTTGGGAGTCGGAGGTTAACGTTATGTACGAAAACGCTACGCGGACACAAAACCACTCTAAAAGCGCACTTTCCTCCATCCAGCCACCCGCAGCACTTGGGCCTCGCATAGCGTTTTCGTACACAACGTTAAAAAAATGTGTACCTCTGATGTAGAACTCACCCACGCACTCTCCTCTCGATCATGGACGTTTGTGAGCTTGATGATCACAAGATTCGAGTTTTACGCAGTGATGAGTGGTGTGGTAAAGAATTCGTCTGGCCCATTGAGCATTCGAATGAAATTGAGCGATGTCGCTCAATGGGGAAGAGCTACGGTCTGGATGCGAATGGTAAGCATCTGATTCATATGTGTGACGTTGATACTGAGCTCAGGTGTAGTGAAAGTGATGTGAGTGTGGTTTGCCCAAAGATGGGTGAATCTGTTGGTGATGGTCTTGGATCTGTTGGATCTGTTGGTGATGGTCTTGGATCTGTTGGTGATGGTCGTGGATCTGTTGGTGACGATGCGAGTACTACTCTAATCCTCCGCCTCGCAACGTTTGTTCTTGATGTCGACCATGGAGGGTTGGGCGTGCGCTTTGCAGAAGCGCGCTTTGGTCTCCCACGTCAGCAGAAAATATTTGGTGGGGAGGGTTGTCGCGCTTGCGCACATAGCCGTTCATCTACAAACGTGGTGGGCATTCCGTTGGAAGAGAGTTGGCCCTCTAGAGATGCCCACCTGCGGTGAATGGCACGTTCAGCCAGGCCCTGAAATGGGGTTCGTCTTCTTTTGTCGATGAAGGGGCGGTGAGTGTGGAAGCCTTTGGAAAAGTCAGCAGCTCCACGGTGTGTGGGAGCACTTGGATGAACAAGCAGCCTTGAAGCACGCGTCGACCAGCTCCAGTTGACCCCCGACCAACAAGCAAGGTTGACCGGACACTCACCGGGTGTCATCGAATAGTATTACTAATATTACTTTGGGGGGGGTTGATAACGTGATGGTAACAAAACGCTCACAAAACCACGCGCCTTCCTAGCCGCCCGCATGAGTGTGCAGCGCGTACCTTACACGAATATTCATGCCTACAGCCTTCAGCTTCAGATGGGCAGGAATACAACAGAAGGGGGGCACGGGGCCCCCATGACCCTATCAGTTTTACTGATAGTTGACCAAGACCAACATAGAAGACGATATATAACGACGAAGGCACGTACCCATGCCGAAATATTCATGCCAGGAGGCCTGAATACAACAGCTTCAGGACCGCAGGTGTGTGCATCACGTCACCTGTTTACACACTCTCTCTCCCTCTCCTCATCCCAACCTCGCCGTACACTTCTCACTTCTGTGCAGGGAGCAGGGAGTGCAACTACGTTGTCTTGGGAGTGCGGGCGAAGCGAGGCGGCCATCTCGGAGGCGCACACGACCGTAGTGACCCACATTCACAATAAGTTCCCCCACCTGGTGGACTCGCGGAGTTTTTCATCTTTTGCCCCCTTGTTTCCACTTTTTGCCTCTGCGTTTCTTTCCGTGGGCCGTGGGGGTCCCAGTGCCCAGTGCCGAACCTGGTGGGGTTTGTTGATGGCAAGCTGTGGGAGACCGCACGGCCTGTGCGTGGTCAACAATTCTATTATTCAGGCCACAAGAGGTGTCATGGGGTGAAGATTCAGGGTCTAGTCTTCCCTAATGGCATACAGCCTTGGCCTTTCGGCCCTGTGCACGGCTCACGACACGACTCCTTTTTGTGCCGGCAGTCGGGGTTGTTGCACATAATGCGTATGTGCTGCGGTGCTGGCCAAACGTACTGCTTGTTCGGCGACTCGGCGTATCCACAATCGGCCTACCTTCCTCTTCCAACTCTCCGGTTTAAGGAAGGATTGAGGATCGTGACTTCTTTGAACGAGCTCTTCGAACCTTCTTCCAACGTAGTTTCAACCCCGCAAAAACCCCCGACTCTCTCCACATGTCCTCATGTCGCTCCGTCGCTCCTTGCGCTTTATAAATATAATCTTAGCGTCTGTAGAACAAAAGGTGAGGAGGACAAAGGAGGAGAGCGAGCGCTGGGGGGGGGGGGGTCGAGCGAGTCGAGAAGAAAAGAGAAGAGAAGAGAAGAGTGAGCCAGAGCCGCGAGCAGCAGCCGAGATCCATCTTCTCTGTAGAGTACCCACTCACAGCTCTCTCTCTCTCTCTTGTTCCCACGCCTTCAGCTGAGCTCCGCCATGGGGCGGCGCGCGCTGCTGCTCTGTCTGGCGCTCAGCGGCACGCAGCGTGCACTGGCGCTGGCGGTGGTAGCGTGCGCAGTCCACGCGCCCACGCCTAACCCACACGCCCTCAGCCCCGCACAGCTCCTCACCAGGCACGCACGCCTCGCTCCAACCGCCGCAGCAGCAGTTGCGGCTGCTCCTCCCTCGAGCACCCTACACCGCCCGGAGGCCTATGCCAGCCAGTGCTCCGTATACGGCTCAGCGATCGCGGCGTGCGCAGATTCGGGCGAGTGGCGCGGCGCGTGCGCTCTCATTAGCGAGCTCGATTCGCTCGGCCTCGCCATCGGCGGCCGGCCCCTCACTGGAGCGCTCCGTGCCACTGCGCGCGCAAAACAGTGGGATGCTACGATGCGGCTGCGCAGCATGGCGATCGCACGGAATGTGGCCATCACGCGAACGGGGTGCGCGCTGCCGCTCACCTCGCGATTGCGCCCACTGTACGTCCAATATTCGCCTGCGAGGTTGACGCGCTGCCCCTCGCTCGCCTCAGGTATTCGCACATCATCAGTGTGGCAGTGGCAACGGGCAATGACGCAACTGCGGCGCAGCTGTACGCGCTCGCGTTGCAGCAAGGAAAGTTTCGGCACTGGCGGGAAGACGAGCCCATGACGATTGATTTGCATGGTTTCTCCACGCCCGTGGCGCTGACCGCCGTGCGGCACGCGCTCAAATATGAAATCGGCAACTACTTGCATGGTGATCTCAAAATTATCACGGGGCGCGGGCGGCATTCAAAGGGCGGGATTCCAAAGCTGAGGCCGCGGGTCGAGGCTTTGCTACGTGACGAGCTCAAGCCTCCTTTGAGGTATACATACGACTCGGTGCTCGTGTGCGAAGGCAATTCGTGCTCGCAGACGATCAACCAAGGCTGCCTTGTCGTGTGGCTACCTGACCTTTTCAGATGGGTGGTAGCGACAAAAGCGTATGAGACTTATGTGCTGACGGTGCCGATGGGCGAGCCGTTGACGCCCCCGCCGTCCTTTGGCTTTTGACGTCACCTCTTCTTTTTCTTAGGCTTAGTCTCCAGATTTGAGCATGGTGGTGCCGCAAGTCGGTACACCGCACACTCATCTCTCCGCCGACCAAGCATGTTGCCGTGCATTCTTGACCTCGAGGCTCCTCGGGCTGAACTGCCGCCCTTGATGGACCCAACCACTGGACGACTCGTGACCACGTACGCGCTTTTTTGTCTATGAGTGATTGGCTTCAGTTGGAGAATCGGAGTCGAAGAGTCAATGCAGCGCAATCGCCATGGATGTTTTGGTGACTAGATGGGAAGATGTGCTAGATTGGACGGTAGTTGCGGTGGCTATGGCTGCGAAACACGCGAAGCCATTCGTCCGTCGCTTTTGTTGGATCAGCCTCACCCCCAGTTCAGAATGGCACTCCTCAACTGGGCTGAAGGATTCTAAAAAAACTTCTACTACTCACACCACGCGCGCGGTACAGTAGTAGGGGTGTTAGCCCGGAATCTTCAGATGTTCTTTTTTAGACATCTTGTTGTGGATAAGGGTGAGCCACACCATGCCGCACGTTCTATCTTTAGAGCGCATCAACCTACTTTTATAAGTGGGGGACAATGGGGGCCTCGAGCCCCCCGCACTCCATCGCGGACACCCCCCGGGGTGGGCCCGTACGCCCGTACAATCAACCCCAGCCCTTGCCCTCTGGCAGGGGCAGGGCACTCATCAATCTGGCCCATACCCTTCGTGGGCGCGGGCCGCGAACTGCACTCCCACGCCCGCGCTGGGCCTGCCCTCGAGCTGACTCCCCCCTTGTCCCTAATCGCCAGGCATACAGGGAGTCCGGGCGGCTCCCATGGCCAAAGAGGCGAACGTGGGAGAGGCAGGGGGGCCAGGGGCTGAACCGCCTAGCCTCCACTGCCCCCTGAGCTGCCCTTGCTGGCCCTCGGGGAGCCCCCCAAGGACCCCTGAGAGCAGGCCAGGGCGCGCCGCATGGCGACGCGCCGCAGGGACAACGATGGGTGAGGGTTTGCACCCCCCCCCGATGGAGTGCAGTGAGAAATGGACCTAGTTTACGTCAGCAAACGGGTGAGGGGCGACGGCTGGCGACAGGGTGGAGACGAAAATAAAACTTCTTAATATTAATATTCTCGCGCACGCGCGCGGCCCTGCACATTTACCTCGTAGCCACGCCCGTTTCCCTTACCACTCCTCCCACCTGCCTTGTGTCAGAGCAAGGCTCATCTCACTCTTGGAGATTGCCTGTGAGGGCGCGCCGGCAGCTAGCGCGGAACGCGGTTCTTGCGGGGAGCTCATGGATCATGGAGCTTTCCTCGGGAGTTACTACGGGCATGGCGAACGACGCACGACGCACGACGCACGGAGGGCGCGGAAGTGCGCAAGGAGGCTTGTGAGGGGTGGTGGCAGGCGATTGGGGGTGGGGGTGGCTCAGGCGCGTGCTTGATGACTTGTATTGACTCGTTGACTCGGGGTAATGTTCTGCGCAGGATTGCGTTGTTCCACATGCCGCTGCACGAGGAACACTCTAAAAAGACTAGTCGCCCGATCATCTGGCACCCTAGACGCCTCGGCGAGCTCTAGGACTGGAGCACACGAGTCGCAAACTTGGCGTAGAGCTCGCGCGTTTTTAGCGTGCGTCCGTTCTTGCGGTAGGAATCGCACTGAGCGCTCGTCGGGTCGACGCTCTCGTGGACGTACCATTCGAGGTTCGAGGCGCGCAGATCGTGAGCGTTGCCATTCTTCGTGCGCACGTCGTCGGCGTCGAATCGGAGTTTCGGCACGAAGCATACGGCGATCATCCACTTGAGCGAAGTGCAATGTTGCGCCTTTGAGACCGGCTCGCGCAAGTACACGTAGCTCGTGAGGCGCCGGACGCCCGGCTTGTCTTTCGGAGAGCGCCACGCGCCCCAATTCGACACCTCGTACCCGAACCACGACGGGTGCGTGCGCCACACCTCGACGCCGTCGTCGTACGCCTCCGGCGCGACGTAGGCGCTTCGGAAGCGGTCCGACGTCGCCTTGTACGGCTCGAGGACCTCACGCAGCCATGGCGCGGGGGCCTCGTCGTAAATTGTGCACACGTGCAGGTTCCGAGTTCGATTATCGCTCACGACGCCATTCGAGTGCCGGATCGGCCCGCTCGCCCAGCCGTGGAACGCCGAGGCGATCAGCTCGTCGACGTAGACGAGCTCGCCGCTGATATTGACGCGCGTGCGTTCACGGGACTCTTTCTTATCGTCGAGCTCGATCCCGGTGCTCGCGTTGCGAAGGAAGCCGTTGTCCGACGCCTCGTACCCGTCCGGAACGCGCGGGTGCTTTACGGGCCTCCACTCGATCTGCCTCTGCCGCTTCACGGGTTGTTTAACTTCTACAATCGGTGCGTCGCCTTCCTCCGTATCAGCCTCGCTCAGGACGGGTGGGCGAAGGCATCGGGTGCTCGGAATCCCACCACGACGGGTCCACGACATCCTTGCACACCTCCTTGATGTAGTCGCACACCGTCACCTGGATGTGGCTCGTGTCGCCGAACGACGTGGGCAAGGGCTCTAGACCCCGGGTCGTCCGGATCCGGACCCAAAAACGGTGATTTTCCTGACATGGCCCTTCACTTTCTCACTTTTTCAGTATGGGGGGACGCGTCTTCTGAGTGTGGGCGGACGCGTCCTCTCAGAAGAAGAACATGTCCTCCAGACTCAGTAGGCGTTCCACCAAGAGAATCGCCGCGATATCTACTAGTAAGAGGCCGCAGAACGCTGGGATCGCCCATGGGTCCATACACTATCAGTAAACATCGGATTTTTCCCGCCCCCTCTCCTCCCTCTCGCAAAGGTGCGTCCGAAGGTCCGATCCGACCCATGCCTCCCATGCCGGCCTACGCTCTCGCTCCCAAGCCCTCGCCACACATCGCGCGGCTCGTGGACCCCCGCAGCGCCTCGTGGAGACTGCCCATGGTCGACGCGATGCGATGGAAGCAGAAGCACCTCGAAGCGCGCGACGCGCTCCTCCACGCCATCGGCGCAGACACCCTCCCCACGTGGATGGCGCACCTGTTGTTCTCTCGCTGGACGCTCAAGCACTCGGGCCGGCTCAAGATGCTCACCTTCCTAGAATGCGGAGCGCACAGAGAGTCACGAGCTTCTTCGGCAATGGAAGAGACCCACTGTAGCATGAATGTCGCCAGTGCTGTTCCTTCGTACTGCACGATACGCCGTTTGCATGAAGGAAGTGGAAGCAGAGAAAATGCTTTCGGAAGCTTGATATTCGCCGCGTCCCAAGCCCGCAGATTCCGCTTCTTGCGCTGCTTGGTTTCTTCAGCGTCACCAGAATGCAAGTGATACGCAGCACACCAGTCCTCTGCCCAGCACGAGTAACGGCGAGCATGAGGAAACACATCAACGAGGTTACGCGAACCAAAATCATTGCCCGCACAGGGAAAATTGGCATGCGCACGCACGGCGCCCCCGCGGGGGGGGGGGCGATGCACATCGCGCCGTGCCCACGCACGGCGTGCACAAACAATGATTGCAAGTCATCACACGTGCTGCGTAACGAAACATCTCTTATATGGATACTTTACGTGAGCACGGCGCCCCCGCAGGGGGAGCCGACGCACATCGCGCCGTGCCCATAATTACAAGTAATCACAATCGAAAAGCGCCGACACGGCGCCCTCCGTGGGGGGACACGCGTCGCGGGAAGCAGGGAATGTTACGCTAGTCTACATTTAATTTTAAAATAACAACTGTGGACTTTCGATCGCTCAATTCGACTCATGTCCCACAATTGACGGAACGACACCTTCAAAGAGGCCGCCCTCAAAGTTCATTCATGATAGCAGGTGGGCGTACCTCAAGTCGGACATGCACCTTGCTGGCCACGTCCTCGACCCCGAGAACCTCGACTTGGACACTGACGTGGACCAGCAGTGCGCGTTGATCGCGGTCACCGAGCGCATGATGCTCCGCTCGGAGATGATGCGCCTTGCTTGAGTCCGAGGGCAGGACCACAGCCGCCGCGGAGCTCACCATCGCCAGCCCGTCCGTTCAAGAGTTGAGAGTTGGTTGACAAGGCGACAGAACAGCTTGCTAGCTACTAAGCCAAGCAAGGCCTGTTTTCTATGCAGGTTGTGCAGGTACAAGCCAAGAAGCTCGCACCCGCCATCTGGTGGCACCAATACGGAAAGGGAAAGGGCGTGCCGAGTTGGCCAGCGTGGCATGCTCAGTGCTTGCCCAGCTTGTGTGCGGATCTGCCGCCGAAAGGAACTGGTCCGTGTACGGAGCAATTAAGAACGACAATCGCAATCGCCTGACACACGTCAACTCGGATCGTCTAGTGTATTGCCACGAGGCGTTAGCACTGCGCACAAAGATGCGAGAAGCTCGTGGGAATACCAGCAAAGCTATCAAGTGGGAGTCTGACTCTGACTCCGACTCCAATAATAAATCTGATGACGAGGAGGACCTCAAAGTCTGAATTACTCCTTTCATGTTTGCAAGTTTGTACGTTTGTACGTTTGTAGTTTGTAGTATGAATCTCTAAATCTCTAATTAATGCTCTAATCTTTGTAAACGTATCGTCAATCGTGAATCTCGAATCGTCCATACATCCCATATATTATATGTGAGATGTTAGCCGCCGTTTGCCGTTTGCAAATGGAAATGGCAAATGGCAAAGAGAACTGAGAGACGGGGATCAAGCCTGTGGCGCCATTCATTTCGGCTGGTGCCTGAATGTCTCTCACTCACTTCGTCCGGCGCCTATGGCGCCGGCTGAACGGCTCCCACTTCGTCCGGCGCCTATGGCGCCGGACGGGGACGGCCGGCGCCCGCGAATGCGTAATACAGTATCAGGGGTCCCGCGGGCCCCAATTTGTGATACAAGTAATACGTATTACTCTTCTAGGCTAGGGATGCTAGCCAACAAGACCTCTTACAAGACTACAATTTCTAACAGTATGTGAATATGCGGGAATGTTAGATACTACTATGAGTATGGGAAATCAGGTTTTGGCGCGCTTTTCGTCGCCTCGGCGTTTTTCTCTCCTCGACCTGACCGCTGCTCCGGCCGCTCCGCCAGCCGTAGTTGCCACTCCTCTGCTCCCGCTCTCGTCCTTCCCCCGCTCGGGCTGTACTCTGGTCGTATGGCACACTCGAACTCAAGAGCCGCACCCCCACGCCCCCGAACCGTTCGCCGGACCGGCTCTGCCGTAGGGAAGCGGCTTTTTGCGGCTGAGGATGAGCAGCTGACGAGAGTGGAGCGCCAATGGGCTGAAGGAGAGAGGAAGAGAGAGGGCGAGGAGGCGGCGGCCGCCGCACGAGCGCGGCTGCTGCTCACCGAAGCTGCGCGTGAGCAGGAGCTCTGGGACCTCAGCCGTGAGCTCCGTGGGGCGAAGCTACTGATAGAAGCCGCGCGGCGAAACTGGTGCGAGGCACGGCACCAGGCCGATCTGACGAATGCGTCGGCAGAGTGGGTATCCACGGCCGCTGCTCAGGCCGCTCGTGAGATGGCTCTATGGGATGAGCAGCGCAAGATAGAGGTTGAGATCGCGGAGGTGGAAGCAATGCTCCTGTCTCCATCCTCGTCCTTGTCTTCCTCGGCGACCCCGCAGCCGCCAACCTCACCATCGCCCCAATCGTCGCCCATCCGTCGCGCCCCTCCTTCACGTGGACGGGGGGCCACGGCTCTCAGCTCGCCCTTCCAACCTTCGCAGATGGCTGCCGAAACGAATCTCAGTGCAGCCACACACGGGGCTGTGACCATGGCTTGTAAACATCCAGGATGTGCACGAGCAGCTGCTAGTCCTAGCCATGCGCAAATGCGACAGGGTACAAGAACGAGTCTGTCAGCCTCCACAAGGTTTGAGCAGTCCCTCAGGCGTGAGAGAGCGACTCCCTCACGGCTCCAATCCCTTGCCAGGGCGCGCCGGTCAAGATCCTGCACGGGTCGGCCGCCATCACTTGGTAGGGACACGTCCACAGCATTGGCAAGCACCTCGAGCATGGCATCCACTGCTCAATGCAGGGCCAGGAATGTCCTCGCTGATGCGTTGCGCCAATGGCGTCACGCAAACGAGCAGCGTCGTCTGTCACTTGCGCTGCTATCCGTTGCGCTCGTCGTCTCCCGGCGTAGCGATGCTGGCCATTCACTGCGACGATGGTGCAAATTTTGCGTTGGGGCAGCAACAAACCGGTTGCTCCTAGTGAGGGCTGAGTGGCGAGCACGCTTCATCTTATTGGGCCAAGCGTTCAGGTGTCTCCAGGTAGAAGCGGCATGCGTCTCTGCCGCTAGGGCAATGTCGGCTGCTCGAGCGGCGGGCACGGCGGCGGGTGCGGCGGCTGCGGCAATAGCCCTGGATAGAGTTGGCGCACGCTCGATCATCATGCCCCCCAAGGGCAAGGCGCTTTCATTCGTCGCGCCATGCCGGCGGGAGCGCTGGGGTGGTGAGCGTGCTCATAGCTGCTCTTGCTTGACACCGACAGATCGTTGGAGGCGGTCTCGGCTCGAGCAACGGAGTTCACGTGATGGTGCGGTGCACACGCATCCTCACTCCCACAGCAACACGGAAGGAATGCCGTCATTGCGGTCATCAACAAACCTTGAAGCTGGCGTGCTAGTGATGCTGCCACCGTGTCCGGTCGTGTGGGCAGCGCCCGTGCTCACCAAATGGCGGAGACAGCGGCAGGCGTCCTGCTTTGTCAGGTGGCGTTGTGCGCGAAGGGCAACGCTCGTTCAGCACGAACGAGTGCGCGTCGCAATGGATCATTGGTGGCAGCATGCTTGCACCGACGCCCTACGCATGTGGTCAGGACGGTCTGGGCTCATGGATCAAGAGCCACCGCTCCTGTACGTAGACATGCGAATCTGTGTATGGCATCGATGGCAGCGCCTCGTGGCGAAGTTTTCGATGTTGCGCGCTGCAGCTAGGCACGTGCGGCTCCAGCTGGAGAGACGAGGACGAGCGTTTGCGTTGCTCATTTGGCAAAGGAACGCGTCCTCGCGCCTCAAGGTCCTTGGGCTGGGCCGTCAACTCCAGAAGCAGTGGGCGAGGCGTTGGGCCAGAGTCGTGATAAGGGTGTGGCGAGCCCGGGCGCTGATGCGGTCAACGTTGCGGGGCTCTTTCAGATCGGCGGCGAAGCGGAAATGGAGATGTGGCGGTTGCCGGTGGGCGCTCCAAATTTGGCGGGAGCGAGCAAAAGAACGCTCGCGACGATTGAGATGTGCAACCCGTATTTCCTTCACAATGAAAACACGGCATGCCAACTGGGCGATCGAGCGATGGGCTCATGCATATGTGGCGCATCGATTGGTGATTCTCGCTTGTCGCCATTGGCGAGCAAGACGCCTCGCAGAAGCGTGGCTTCTATGGGCATCCGTGGTATGCGCAAATTTTTGTGTGGCTCACTTGCATTTAGGCGCTTCGCGCCACGTGACCTATGCCGGATTCCGCCGGTGGGCTAGCTTCGGAAAATATCGGCGGGACACATTGGTGAGGCTCAAAGCGATTGCGGCGAGTGCCACTTTCGCAAGAGCGGCCCTACCACAGGCGGCCTTGCGTTGCGCGTGGGGGCGGTGGACAGAGGTTAAGGGGCGTTGGCGCTTAAAGCCGCATGTAAATGCACGTGCGGTGATGGTGACGAGGGATGCCCGCCATCGACATCTGCGAGAGAGTGTGCATTTGTGGGCAGCACTGGTCGTGCACAATCTCCAACTCGGCGTGGTAACGAGCCGAGCAGCGTTGGCGTTCCGCCACTCAAGACTCGGCGTGAGTCTCCTGCGATGGAGGGAGGCATGCGCACTGTCTACCGCTAATGCGGTGGCTTCACGCTCGAGGCAACATCGTGAAATTGCGTCGTCGATGAAGCGGTGGCGTCTTGTAGCGGACGCTGTCGAGCAGATGCATGCGGTGAACTACAAAGGCTTCCGGGTTCTGATGCGTCGAGTCCTTCGACGTTGGGCGAGGACGGCCGCTGAGGTGAGACATAAAAATTCGCGGTGTAAAGCTATCTCCGCGTCGTGGGGCCACACCTGGTTGCGTCGCTCTATTCGACGATGGGACGATGCAGCGTCCGTCAGGATCAAGATTCATTGTGCTTGCGAACGAGGTCAAGCTGTATTGCGGAGGCGACGCAAGTGCTATGCGTGGCGCCGCCTCGCAGTGCACGCAAACTTAGAGTGTACCAAACGACTTGTTGGGCATTCTTCACAGCGTCATGTCCTAAGAAAAGCGCTCAGCTGTCTTGCTGCAAATCTCGCTGCCCAAAGAAGACTTCACGCAGCCCGACGGGCGCTAGGCCGGCGTGGTTTGCGGTCCGCGGCCACCAGGTGGCACGTTCAGAGCAGGAGCTTACGCATGAGGCACACAGCACTCCAACACAATCATCAACTTGCGTGGTCCCGCGCGATGCGGATCTGGGATCGACAATCGCGGGAATGGGCAAATGAGGCAGCCGTGTGGGCGTTGCACGCGGGATGCTTTGACGTTTCCCGCCGGCCTTCAATTCATCGCCGATCGATCCTTGATGCACGTTGGCGCAAGACGGCTCTCAAACGAGGAATGGGCTTCTGGCGCACTCGCTCCGACGCGTTTCGGGAGAGCGATGCGCTCCGAGCCTCCGCCAGTTGTCGATTGGCTGCTCTTGGCATCTCGCGGGCCTTTCGGGGGTGGCATGACTTCGCAAGAGAATGCACGGGCCACAGAGCGATGCGCGCAATAGCAATAGGGCGATGGAGAGCGGGCGTGCTTCAACAGGCATGGCGTTGGTGGGCTATTGCGCGTGGCCGCCGCTCGGCTCGTGCGAGCTTGTTGCAGCTCGCGGCGAAAATCAACTCTGAGTACGGCTTGCGTGGGGCCATGGTCCGACTTAAAAGGCAGCGCGAGCGTACCATCTTCCTCCGAGAAGTCGTCGCATACCGCGCGAGGTCCGCAGCTGCTAGAACTCTCCAGTTTTGGCGATGGCTTAGGAATGTGCAGGCGATCAAGAAGGACCTTGATGCACTGGCCGTCTGTAGCGCGGCGCATAGTGCACGGCAAGCTGCGACCCGCCGTTGGAGCGCCCGTTTCAGTGCCACGCGCAGAAGTCGTCTACTAGATGCGAGTTGCTCAGCCAGGGCTGTTGCAGTGGCACTGAATAAGTGGCGCGAAGTGAGTGGCCATGTCGGGCTGCAGCGGCAAGCTGCCCGGGCAGGGATGCAGGCAGCGGTGCGCTGGGCTTTGAGACGATGGGAGAAAGGAATAGTCACGCTTCGTACCTCATCACGCGTGGAGGGGGTGCTCAAAGAAGCGGCTGACTACGCACGGATTCACCGTGTCGTACCGCGAATGTGGAGGATTTGGTCCCGGTTGCTTGATCGCGAAGAACATAGCGAGATGGAGGCGCCGGAGCCACTCGCTAGCCTCGACGAGGCCTTCCGTCGCGAGCTATTTCTCTTCTCAGAACTAACCGAGAAGTGGCGCAATCTCGAGCGCAGCATGGCTGCAGATATGGAATCCTATGATTCGCCGACCACGCCATCAGCAAGGCGGGAGGAGGCCATTATTGGCGGGCTCGTTATGGACACCGAAAGCAATGGAGACTTGCATTTGGGCGATGAGGCCCTCTTGGATGACGACAGCTATGAACCCAATGAGCCTAGACTGCCTCCGCTTCCTTGGGGCCCACGCTTGCACATTCATTGTCTTCCACCAGCACCAACCGCCGACGAGGTGTGCCTTGGAGGCAAGCTATGGCGTGCTGCGCCGCTCCTATGCCGATGGCTGCGAGACGTCGCCGTTTGTGTGGTGGGTGCGAGCGTCCTTGAACTAGGGGCGGGGACCGGGGCTTGTGGGCTGTATGCGGCTGCCCTGGGCGCTCGGCGGCTACTCCTCACCGAGGGTGGGAATGACGTGTCAAGGCTGCTCCCTCTCCTCCGCGCGAACGTTCGCGCCAATGCATCCTTGATCGGCAGCTGCAAGACTCATGTTGCTGCTCTCCATTGGGGGTGTGACACTTCGCAGCTTCCCAGCCAAAAGTTTGATATTGTCTTGGGCTCCGATATCGCTTGGGGCGAAGAAGAGGCACAGACGGCGCTTTGCTCCACTCTCGCTGCGCTTCTTCGCAGCGAGTCGCCTCCCCTCGTCGTTCTAGCCATGGAACGTGGACCACCCATCGATTTACCTCTCAGATCGCGGGTGTTGCAGGCGGACGGGGAAGATGTTCCGGGTTGCCTTGCGCCCGGGGAGGCGTTCATCGCCAGTGATCTTGCGGAGGCGCGCAAGATCGCCGACGAGGCGGACTATACGTTGGTTTCGCTCCTCCGCGTGGGTGCGGCCGCCGGCCTCCAGATAGATCGTCTTAGGCAAGCAAAGGATGGCGCCCTGCACGGGCAGGGAAGCCTTCAGTCTCCTCAAGAGCCGGCGATATATGAAGATGTTGTTGAATCGGAGGACGGCTTGACCTACCTACTGAGGGTCCGTCTAGCTCATGACTGAATACTTGATTCTTGCACGCCAAACACCAAGGGGCTTGGTACTAGACCGAGCTCTCCTACCTAGGGACCCCGATATTAGGGGAAAAGATAAACGGGCCCCCCGCAGAGCTAGACCCCTCCCCCCCCTTGCTTCATGGGGAGAGGGATACGAATCCAACAAGAGGCTAGAATTCCCACTGCCCAACGAACACACACTCGACGGAAAGAAAAAAAACTTCATAATATTCTTACCGCACTCGCGGCGAATGGAACCACTACCTACACGTAGCATACTTTCTACACCCCCACTCCCCCGGCCCTTCCCCCCCGCCATCAGGCGGCTCCCCCCGTGCACTACTAGGGGGATAGGGGTGAAGGGCTTAGATATGGTCCGGTGGCCCGCGCCCCCCCCGGTGATCCGTTCCCCCTTCCTCCTACGCCACCTGGGCTGGCGGCCGACTCTGTCTCGACTTATCCTGTAAACAGGCGCGAGACTTACCGATTTTTCGGTGAGCGGAGCTCACGCTCCGCCCACCCCCTTCTCCGCGCTCTCTCTCCCCTCTCCTGCAGGCACGCGCGATGGCGCGCCTGCGGCAGGCCTGCAGCTGCCCCTGGCGACCCCTGGAGGCTCCTGGAGGCCAGCTCAGGGGGCAGAGGAGGCTGGGGCTGGGCCCTGGCCTCCCCTGCCTCTCCCTCGCTGGCGCTCCTGAGCCTCAGGGGCCCCCACTCTGCACCTGTCTGCCTGTCGAACAGGGGGGGAGGGGGGGTTGGAGCGATGGGCTGGCCACGACAGGCCAGGACGCGCGAGGCAGGCGAGCCTGCCAGGGAGAGAGTGGGTCAGCAGGGCAGTGGGCTCCTGGCAAGCCATCAGGCGTGCCAGGAGCATGGGTGGTTCCTCCCCCATGGCAGGGGAGGAGTGGAGAGAGGGGGGGCTCGTGCCCCCCCATGGGCGAACTAAGTATAAACTTAGTTGACACACTCGACGGAAAGACGCCGCTAGAAGAAAAAACACATCTGAAGATTCTGGGCTACTGTCGCATTCGCGAATCGACTCTCGCTAGGCTTCTCTCTTCTCTTCGTTCGGTATTTATCGTTATAATTCTCTCGTTCTCGTTCTCGGTCAAAAACTTCGCGTGGACGCCTAGGATCTAGGGTTCTGGAGCGCCCTCCCTCTGCTCTCTCGAAGAGAAGGGAAGTTTCCCCACCTTTCTTCCTCCCAGGCGCCTCGCAAAAGGTTTAATTCGCTATCTCCCCGCGTTTCTTTACCTGCTTCTGGGGGCAATCAGGTTTGGTTTGCCATCTCCCCTCGGAGATCGATTTAGGTTCGCTGCTTGGGTGAGGGAATCTTTCTCCTTGGTCCTTGGTTTGCCATCTCCCCTTGGAGATTGATTTAGATTCGCTGCTTTGGTTTTGGGTTATCTTTCCCCTTGATGCAAGTTGCATGGAAGCCCTTGGTCCCGTTGGTTTTTGGTTTTCTCCTCCCTTGGTTGCTACTCGGGGTTGCTCGATAGAAACGTCTAGAAGGTCCACGCTCAACAGCAAGATTTCTTCGATTGCAAGGATACCTCGCTGCGATCTGTATCCAATGTGATCGCCGTGGTTGCGCGACATAACGTTCCTCTTCGACTTTCCGCCTTGGTGGGAAAATCCAAAGCGAAGACACGCTCCGACCGTCGCTGCGGATTCTCTCTCTCTCTCGCTCTCTCTCTCTGTCTCTCGCGACGTGTTTGAGTTACCAGCGATGTGGGGTCTCGGTTATTTCATGTTTTGCTTGGTTTGGGTGAATGATTCTAGTGTGATCGCCAGAAGTACGAGTTCAACTACCTCCCGTTCGGCGTCCAATCCGGCCCTTCCTACATGTGTCGTCTCATGGATGCGGTGCTCCAGGGCCTCGCGTGGGAGATTTGCATGCCGTACCTGGACGACATCGGAATTTGGTCGACAGGCACAGGCAGCACGCTTGAGGAACGCATCGACACCTCCTTCGAGCAAATGCTTCACCGTCTCGATCTCGTTCTCGAGCGTCTCCGATGGGCTGGTCTCTCATGCAAGGCCTCCAAGTGCATCTTGTTCGCTATCAAGGGCGAATACCTCGGGCACGTCGTGTCTCGTCGTGGTCTCGAGATGGACCCCAAGAAAGTCGAGGCGGTACGCTCGATCGATCCGCGTCACATCGATTCGCTCGAAAAGGTTCGCTCGTTTCTCGGCCTTTGTTCGTACTACCGTCGGTTCATCAAGGGCTTCGCGCACGTCGCGGCCCCTCTCACCGACCTTACTCGTACGGGCGTCGACGTGGCTACCGTCTCTCAGTCGCCTGAGTGCCAGACAGCGATCCGTCGCCTCATCGAGCTCATCACGTCTACGCCAGTGTTAGCTGCGCCTCGTCACGACAAGGAGTTCATCGTCAAAACGGACGCGGCCAGTACCCTGGGTATCGGCGGAATCCTGTCGCAGGTTGACGACCACGGACACGAGCATGTCGTTGCGTATTACGGTCGCCGCCTCACCGCCGCGGAGCGTCATTGGACCACCACCGAGGTGGAGCTTCTTGCTGCCTTGGAAAGCATTCGCACTTGGCGACCGTACCTTTGGGGCCGGCACTTCCGCCTCGTCATCGATCACCAAGCTCTCCGTTGGTTGCACACCATGAAGGACACCGTCCAGGGTGGGCCGGCGTCGCGTCTGATGCGCTGGGCGCTCAAGTTGTCCGAGTATCGCTTCACCGTCGAGCACAAGCCGGGCGCTAATCACAAAGACGCGGATGGCGTGTCACGCTTGGTGGCTGCAGACGATGGGACGTCGGAGACGTCCGCTCCTAAGCAGGGGGGTGGGCAGCTGCTAGCCGCCGTCGTCCCTAACTCTCGCTCCACCACGGCATCGAATAATCAGTCGCCAGCCGTCGCCGCCTCTCGTTCTCGTACCACCACGGCATCCAGTCTGCAAGCTGACGAACGATCGTCCAGGATGTCCTCTACGACCAGGGATTCTATCAACCTCTCCTACCTCGACGTCGGTACACCTAACGCCGAGGCGCTCAAAGAGGCACAGGCCGAGGACCCCGACTGCCACGACCTCATCCGCTTTCTCTCTTCCGCTCCTCATAACCCCGACCTCGACCATCGTCGCTTGCGTTGGCTTAGTCGCGAATCTTCTCGATGCCTGTTGCGATCTGGACTACTCTACCGACGAGTGCCGGCGAGAGACGGCGAGAAGCTCTGCCTCTACGTGCCGAAGACGATGCGCCGCGCCTACCTCGAAGCCTTTCACGACCACCTGTGCCACCTCGGCGACAACCGAATGGCGCGCCTTCTACGAGACCGATATTTTTGGCCTGGCATGAACGCAGACGTCTCTGAGCACGTTCGCCAATGCCACGAGTGCACTTTAGCTAAGCCACCCTTCCGCCACCTCGCAGACCCCAAGGGACCGCAGGTCGGCGCCTATCCGTTCGACATCGTCTTCTGCGACGTCGTCTCGATGGCTCCTACGCACGACTTCATCAAGGGCTCTCGAGGCTTCGACAAGCTCCTCGTTTTCGTGGACTCGCTCACTCGTTGGATCGAGGCGGCCCCTCACAACGGCGACAGTCGTCATCCGTCGCTCTCGCTCTCGTCGCTCTCGCTCTCGTAACACTCGTACCCTACAAACTCTCCTTGCCTCACCAGCCCCTGCCAACACAGCCCTCCTCTCACTCACCCTCGCCTCTCGCCTCTCGCTCGATGTCGCTCTCGCCGCCGTCCTCGCCCTCGCTCAAGCCCGCCTGCCCGCCTTCCTCTGCTGACGGGCCTCAGCCCGTCAGCGTCTCCGAAGTCGTCTCCTCCGCCGCGCCTGCCGCCGGTCTGCCTCCTTCCTCATTGCCCTCAGGCCCTATGGGCCATCCCAATTCGTCAGCTACACACCTACTAGATCCAGATCTCCCTCCATCTACCCGACATCGCCCATATCTCCCCTCCATCCACCTCTTCCCCTGTCCCCCTTCGTTCCTTTTTCTTCTCGGTTTCCGGGGTCCTGTCCTGGTACACTACCAAGGACCTGCTTCGGAGTGTGAGGTGTCGTTCCGTCAAATGTGGGACATGAGTCGAATTGAGCGATCGAATGTCCACAGTTGTACACATAGCACATAGCGTTATTTTAAAATTAAATGTAGACTAGCGTAACATTCCCTGCTTCCCGCGACGCGTGTCCCCCCGGAGGGCGCCGTGTCGGCGCTTTTCGATTGTGATTACTTGTAACTATGGGCACGGCGCGATGTGCATCGGCCACCCCGCGGGGGCGCCGTGCGTGCGCATAGAAACTTTTTCCCATAAGGCCCACATTAACGTAAAGTAGCCGTATACGAGATGTTTCGTTGCGCAGCACGTGTGATTACTTGCAATCATTGTGCACGCCGTGCGTATGCGCATCGGCTCCCCCCCCCCTCGCGAGGGCGCCGTGCGTGCGCATAGAAACTTTTTCCCATAAGGCCCACATTAACGTAAAGTAGCCGTATACGAGATGTTTCGTTGCGCAGCACGTGTGATTACTTGCAATCATTGTGCACGCCGTGCGTATGCGCATCGGCTCCCCCCCCCCTCGCGAGGGCGCCGTGCGTGCGCATAGAAACTTTTTCCCCTAAGGCCCACATTAACGTAAAGTAGCCATGTACGAGATGTTTCGTTTACGCAGCACGTGTGATTACTTGCAATCATTGTGCACGCCGTGCGTATGCGCATCGGCTCCCCCCCGCGGGGGCGCCGTGCGTGCGCATAGAAACTTCCAGGAAGGTGCACGCCGTGCGTTCACTCTTTCCGCGGGGGAACTCTGGACGCAGAGGCGGTCGGGAACCGTGGGCACCCCCCTGGGACCGGGGAAAATATTACCGTATACTGCGAAAACACTAACGTAAACAACTGATAGGTCTTGGGGTCTCTCCCCTCCCCCGGGTCCCCTCCCCCCGTCTGCCCCTCCCCCTCATCGACCTACCAGAGAGAGAAGGCGAGGACAAATATCGAGGGGAGGGGGCACTGCCCCCTCCCCCCGGTAGCACTCGGACACCTGGCTCGTCAGGCATGGCGGGATTCCGAGACGGAAAAGTTGTGTCCAATTAGCTAGTGGGGTTGGCTAGGATATAAGCCATTAATAATAATTTTTATATGCATAATGCCCCCTTATCCCCAACGATAACAGCTTCATTTTACGCATCAGTGGCAATCTTCCCAAAGACGGTACTATAAGTAGGAAGCACCTAGTTGCCCTACAATCCACAATCCTACAATGGTGCCTAACAGCGAAAGTGTATGAATGAAAAATCGAAAATTAGATGGGATATGCAAGAGCCGCAGAGGAAATCCCTCCTTGGATCCCTGACGACGAGCTGCCTCTTGCGCGAGGTTGTCGACTGCATGTCAAGTATCATCTAGCCTCCGTTCCACTACATGGAGTAGTCGGAGGTTTTTTTGCGTTTTTGACCAATTCCGTGATTTCGGCGTGTTCGCACCACGTAAAATGTGTTGTAAGCTCATGTCCTTATGCTATGCTGCTTAGGGGGTTCTAGTCTGCCTATGTGCTGGCCTCCCAGCCAAAAATATGGGCCTCACAGAGTCCTACAGCCGATATTCAAGCACTCAAAATCCCGTTTTTAGGCATATACTCTGGGGTTCACACTAAACAGGGGGGAGGCAAAGCCGCCCCGGCGGCGGCGGCGGCGACGGCGGGCGCGGATGAGCGAGCAGCCCGTCTGGTGCGTGCACAGCGACCCATGCGGCATATGCTGCGTGTGCGTGACGTACGTGCTCATCGTCTTCGCCGACTTTGTTGTCTGCACACAGCTACTCCTCCCGTGGCTAGGCTTGACCACCGGCTGCTGCCTGCTATGCGCTGCTTTCCTCACCGTCTCGGGCCTTGCGCTCGCCTCACACATGCGGACAATGCTCACCGACCCGGGTGCTGTGCCCACCGAGTGAGCGGCCGCTTCGCCTCGGCTTCCACGCGCTCTGCGCCCTTTCCTGCAAGTCGGCGCGCCTCGCTGCATGCACGGGCGCCGGTGCAGCATTCAAGGCGAGGGTGTGGGGCCCGCAGCCAGCGCCTGGTGTGGCATCTTGGCCCCAAAAGGTGCGCTGTTCTGACGGTACGTTTCGTGACGACAGCGTGCTCGTTCGTCGCACAGGTATCAGCCCGCCAACCTCCTACACGATGAGGCTGCTCTCCCCATGTGCTCGCGCTGCAACGGCTTTAAGCCGCCACGCGCGCACCATTGCTCCCAGGTATGCTAATGCTAGCACGTTGCCATGGCCGCTCGTCCCGTCTCGTCCTTCAATGCGGCTTAGAGCGCCGCGCACGTGCATCGTCGAATATGTGTGGCAGAGGGAGCGTGACTTCACTCGCATGAGGTGTCAATGACGGGCCATATTCCATCCAATCCCCTGCTCATGGCTCAGTGCAACCGTTGCATCATGAAGATGGACCACCATTGCCCTTGGGTGAACAATTGCGTGGGCGCCAACAACCAGAAGCATTTTGTGCTCTTTGTGAGCTATACAGCGCTACTATCCCTTTTTGCCATCATATTGCTAGCGCTCCGCATGATGAATGGGCTGCAGGGTGGGCCGCTTCAATATCCCCTGCATACACAGTCGCGTTTCGCTGTTCAATGTCCTTTGGTTGGCGTTGTCGGAGTCTCTTACCGCGATCCATGGCGGGCCGCTGGTCTTCTTGCGAGCTGAGTCAGCCCTACGCAACCAATCGCGGTGCCATTTTTGCGTGCGGCTCGGTTAAGAATTCTGCGTGGTGTCCCTCCTGCCCCTCACAGCTGGCATGCCGCACGGTCATGGGTCCCTTTCACCTCACTCCTACTCTGCGGGCCGTGGAAACGAACATCCTGCATCCGTACTCTATCTCTTCTTGCTTTTTTTCGAATCCATCCTCTTTGGTCTCTTCACAGCCGCCATGATGTGTGAACAGGTCAAGCCTTTGCCGCCTGCTTCCTAGATCGTGCAAGTGGGCGCTATTGCACCAAACGGAGCCAAGGAGGATTCTTATGACAACACATGCTGTTCCGCCATGTACAACTCATGCTCTCGCCCATCCTCACGGACAACATCCGAACGAGCGTGTCCCCGTGTTTCCCCCTCTCGTGTAGGTCGCCTCCATCCTCAGCGACCAGACCGGCATCGAACGCCTGAAGCACGACTACGCCCCCACAGAACATAGGTGCAGCTGTGCCCATTGATGTACGATAACACTAATTGATGTGTGATGCCCATTTCCATGTGTGCAGCACCTGCCTCGCTTTTCCTAAAGGGCTTCTCCCCTTGTGTGTGAAGGTCGGCGTTGCGCAACCTCTCCGATACCTTTGGCCGACCGCTCTCGCTCCTATGGCTTCTACCCACACCTGTGCGATTCAATGGGCTGACCTGGTGGGACCTTCTTCCTATGGAACACCCGGACGGCCACGACATCTAATTCAGGATATGCTGAAGAAGTGGGAGAGCTGGGGAGGTCAACCCTGGAACATTGAGCAGTACACTTGGCGTATTTTGGGCACATAGTAGGCATAGATTGTTTCGGGATTTGAGGTGGGTGCTAGTAGGTACGTGATATGTGTATCGTATGCTTTTGCCTGCTCTTAGTTCTCATCGTGTGCCTGCTGTTTGACCTAATGTGGTGTCTCGTTGCTGCTGTGATTGATGCCAACCTACTTTTATAAGTGGGGGTCAATGGGGGCCTCGCGCCCCCCTCTCTCCATCGCGGACACCCCCCGGAGTGGGCCCGTACAATCAACCTCATTGGCAGGGGCTGGGCAATCAACACTCTGGGCCCCAGACCCCTAGTCCCTAGTGGGCGCGAGCCGAGACTCGCACTCCCACGCCCAGCATGGGCCTGCCCTCGAGCTGACTCCCCCCCCTCCCCTGGTCGCCAGGCATACAGAGGCCACTGGGAGGCTCCAATGGCCAGCGTGGCAAGCGTGGGAGAGGCAGGGGGGGCCGGGGGCTGAGCCCCAGCCTCCACTGCCCCCTGAGCTGCCCTTGCTGGCCCTCTGGGAGCTCCCAAAGGCCCTCTGAGAGCAGGCCGTGGCACGCTGCATGGCGACGCGCCGCAGGGAGAGGGGTGGAGGAGAATGGAGAGAGGGAGAGGGGGGGATTTGCACCCCCCCCGATGGAGTGCGGTAAGAAACGGGCCCCGTTTGCGTTAGCAAACGGGCGAAGGGGGGCGGCTGGCGACAGGAGGGGGAGAAGAATAAGGGAGTGGCTCAAGACGTCCCTGTGGCAGGTATCGGGGGGCGCAGTCATGAAT
The DNA here is from genome assembly GCA_018136815.1 of Isochrysis galbana. Classification (NCBI taxonomy): domain Eukaryota; phylum Haptophyta; order Isochrysidales; family Isochrysidaceae; genus Isochrysis; species Isochrysis galbana. The sequence goes on from CM030945.1 coordinate 2,238,499, forward strand.
TTCTTCGAGGACTGCTCGCGGCGCGAGCTGTAAGGGCCGTTCTGCTTCTCGACGAGAGGTCCCCCCCCCCCCGGTGTTTTTCCCCGGTGAGTCGCCCGACGTAGGTCGGTCCGCCTCACTGGGTTTTCCCCCATTGTAACTTGTGGGGAGTTATAATGGGAGCCGAGGTTTGCGAGGGGGGAGATTTGAAGGGATGCATATGTGTATGTGTTTGTGCCACCACTTCAAGGCGTGCGGGCAAGTGCGCTGAGGCAAGAGTACGTTAAAGCCCATAGGGAGACAGGTGATACAATGCGTGGGGAAGGAAATTGAAATCGTACGTCCACAAGCAGAAAGAAGAGCGAAGAGCGCCTCTTTCGCCGCTCTGAGCTAGTTGTGTGACGAAACTGTCGTCTGTGAAACGTGTAAAAAAAAACTCCCGTGTCACCTTTCTTTTGTCTTTTGGGTTGCGCAATTGGAGATTCGCTGCTCACATTACTCCCTAGAGCGGGTCCCCCCATTATCCATTATTTTGTAAAATCGTTTGAGACTTAGTGCATCTTCGCACACCACGGATCTTGCTGGCGAACGGCTTCCGTCTCTTGACACGAATACCCCCCAGTGTGGATGAAATCTAGTTGTATAGTTGTATAAATAATGCCTTGGTGTTTCGTGACGGGTACGTGCGAAAAGTTTTTGGACCGAAATGCAATAATACAATGGATATCAGGGCGCGTGGGCAGCAATCACATCCGCCGTAAATTCTCTACTACCCATCACCGGTGGTAGACCAAGACCTGATTTGAATCAAATGCTAGACAGTATGTAGTATGTGTCATATTCAGCATCTGCATCGCGCGGGTTGGGGTTGACGATCGTGCTCGATGAGTACAATACTTCCTCGATGTGCCCCTGCGGGGCGTCCGAAGTACACAGGACACTGCCGCGATCTTTGTTTGAGGTCGCGCCTGATGACGCTCCACGCCGCTCTCGGTGCCACAAAGCAACCGAGCACAAAGGACCGCACGTGATGTCAAAGGGTTGTGTCACGGCACCCAGCCGAAGTGTCTGTGCTCAGGTGTCTGGAGGAAGGTGCGCCTGTAATGTGACGGTGTTTTGTGTCCGCTTAGCGCTTAGGGTTTTCGTACATAACGTTAGTGGACATTCGACATCTCACGGCCCGGAGGGAAATTAGTGCCCGGTGAGGGGGGCGCAGGCGCAGGGCGCCCCCGTTGTCCCCTATTATAACAATAGGTTGATGGCGTTTGATCATCAGATGAGTGCCAATGAGCAGTTTATTTGCTATCCACCACCGGGCGCTACGCAAACAGCACAAAGCATCACAAGCCAAGAGACACTGCACACTATGAGGCAACAAAACTAAGGAAAGTAGGCATGTATGTACGCATTTGTGCACACGCGTGTGAAGACACAGGCTAGATCAGCCCTCCAGCCCATTCATCTTTCACACCATAGTGCACACCATTGCTGGGCATCGTGTTGCATGCATTGGAACGAGGACGACGCGCCCTTTAAGCTAAGGCAAGGTAGGAACCAATGGCAAGTTTTATGTTGGCCATCATCATTTGGCGACAAGCCGAGGCGGCGGGTGGTCCCCAAGGAAGCAATCCGGTAGGGAAGCCCCAATAGGGCAATCCGGGCGGTGCGCATAAGAACTAGGTGGGTGCGTGGCTTTCCGGCACGCATCGACGTGAATGTTGCCATGGGCTCCGGCGTCGAGCACCTCGCCCTTGAGCCTGCACGTATGATCCCGAGAGTCAACGCCTGGAGCCAACCTTGGCGGGTGGAGCATGGATTGGCCGACAGCAGTAGATGTGGTGCGATCGACGGCCAAAGGGCCAATTCTCACAATGCGCTGGGTGGGCTCAGTACCCTCACAGGGTGAGAACGGCCAGTGCAGTCGACACAAGCGAGAGGAGGCCAATGGTCTTGAAGACGAGGCCGAACCCACCCTTGGCGAGTAGTGCGTTGCTGAGAATGGGCCCGAGGAGAGCGGCCGATCCGAAGGCGGTAAACATGAAGGAGTAGACCGACGCACCCATCGAGCCGTACTCGCGCATTGTCTGGTTAGGGTGTAGGCATCGAAGCGGTCAGGGTTGTATGTGCCGAGGCCATTTGCTAAAGGCTAGCTGGCCTGAGAGCGTTGTGGGCGAATGGCAAAGAAGCAATCATGCTTCATCGAGACGTGCACACCTGCGCGGGAAAGAGAGCGAAGTTGCCGCCCATGCAGAAGAGCATAACGACGGTGGCGATGCAGAAGGCGATCCTGCTGTTGGCCAAATACTGGTACGAGAGCATGGTCGCCGCTTGCAGGATAGTAAGCGGGATGAAGGTCTTCTTAAAGCCAACCACATCCGACATGGCGCCGAAGAAAAATCGGCCCGCAGCATTGCCGAGAATGGCGGACAGCGAGCCTGAGGCAAAGACCGTTTGGGCATGGCGAGAGTTAGACGTGAGGGCTGCCACGCTGTGGCGCGCAAGAGGATGGGCGCGGCAGGGATGTTGTTGGATGGCCTGCGGACGAGGCACGACGAGGGCCGGTCGGGTGGCGCACCGACGAGGGAGAGGAAGGCGTCCGAGTTAAGCTGTGGCTGCTTGAGGCCATAGGTCTTATAAGAGCCTGTGCCACAGAAGGGCAGGTGTGAAGGTGGATGCAGTGCGCGGTGGGAAGAGCGTGGTGCCTCAAGCTTGATGCTGCAGAAAATAGGAAGCTGCGAGCCGTCAGTTTGCCGCTGGCTGGCGCGAGCGCCGCGCTTGCAGTCGCGGGTATTGAAAAGGCTGTTCTAGTCCGAACGCACCCGCGATGCTAATGCCGGAGACGGCGGCGTTGAGGATCATCAACCACATGCTCGCAAACTTTGGCGCAAAGATGAGCGAGACGAGCGAGGTGCCGGGGGCAACAGGCGCCGTCTTCTTGATGGCCTGCTCCGTGGGAGGCAGAGCAACCATCAGCACCGACTCCTCGGGCGCCAGGAGGTTAGAGGAATGGGGAGAAAGACTCGTGGTCGGTGACTGTGGAGCGGGACGTGAGGAGGCCGACTTGGCAGTCCGGCTTTCCTCATCAAGCACCAGCGAACCGCGCCTCCGCAGTCTGCCGAGCCGTTGCCCGGGGCCCCCTCTCTGATATTCCGGTGGTGGTGGTGCCGCTAGCGGCAACGCCGATGGTGCAGACTGGATCAGCAGTTCCACAGACGGCGGATCCACTGTCTCGGGTGGGGTGTCTTGATTGTGCAGCGGGCCATCGGACGATAGTCTCTCGACCACGGGCAGTCCCGGTGCGAATGGGTCAGTGCTTGCCTTTGCCGGCGCAACGCGCTTATTGCCCTTCAGCCGTTCGAGGAGAGGATACTTGCCTGAGGGCGACGGGGCAGAGGCACAGTGAGGTGAGACGCTCACTGGGCGGGACGGACAGAGCGCGAATGATCAGATCGAAAGCTGCGACCGGGCGAGGCGCACCGGTGAAAGAAGGTGGGTTGGCCTGGAGCAGGCCGCCGACGAGTGCCAGGACGAGGTAAATGCAGCCGAGTGTGCGAATGGTCGAAGGCCAGTTGGCGTAGACGGACGAAGGGAAGACCCCGTTGACGGCGTTGATCCCATCCGGGTTAACGAGTTTGGTCGCGAGAATGTTGAAGAGGAAAGCGGAGGCACCCATCCCCGTAATGACCGAGCCGGTCACCATGCCCTTCTTCGTGGGGAACCATCGATTGCCGGTGATGAATGGCATCTGATACGTGATCCCTGTGCAGACAAACGGGTACAGTATGTGGGCGGGGGAGCGAGGCAGAGTGACCGCAAGACGCGGCATAATAAAGTTGGTTCAAGCCATCGCTCCCAGTCGTCGCCGCCCACGGATCTCTCTGGGACGGACCGCCCAGGCTGCGTCGCCTCGTGGCAATCGCACCGACGCCCAAGCCGAAGAGCACCGCATAGGAGATGACAAACTGTGCGAGGGAGTTGGCGTTGGCCGCGTAGATGACGCCAGCGCCCATCAAAAGCCCACCGAGGGCTGCAGTGAGCGTCGGGCCCATGAACTTCTCCAAGATGGGCCCGAGCGGCATGCCGGTCATCTGTGAGACGAGAATGAGAGGCAGGACGAGCTGCGCATCTGGCAGTCCGGAGCCCTGGGCTCCGCTCCAGTACTTGAGCTCGGGCGGTAGGTAGGAGACGAGATTGCCCCAGCAGTACATCGAGCCGCAGGCCAGGTGGATCATCACGCCTCCGATCAGGCCGATGAGGCCGCGCTGGCTGCTCTCTGCCAGCGGCTTTGTCTGGGCCTGCGCGGCCAGCAGTTCCTCGCCTTGGTGGACAACGGTTTGACGGAGGAGCGGACGCTGCGGCTGATGCGGCAGACTAGGTGGATGCACCGCGCACGCCGTCGCCACCAGCGCCACCAGCGCCACGAGGGACATGCGGGCGCGGGGAGGGGACGCCATCACGAGGGAGGGAGGAGCGGGGGGCGGGGAGCGGGGGGCGGGGGGGGGTTGGCTGGGCGAGGGCGCGGCCCCGGGGGGGAGGGGGGGGGGGGGGGGAGGGAGGGAAAGGGGGGGGGAGGAGAGGAGGCGGGGGGGGGGGGGGCGGCGACAGTCTGTTTAAAAATAGGTGTGGGGGAGCCGAGGTTGGACCGTTAGTTCTCGACGAGCGAGCAGGGGACGGACGGGGGATACGAGGCCGGCCGTCGACCAACTGTCAGAGTCTGTCAGAGTTTTCTTGTTGTCCTAGTTGAATCCTAGTGCTGAGGGACCGTGCCTTATCGGCAACGGAGCCCCTCCCCCGCGATGGGGGTGTGCGCGGTTGGTGCATGGCTCGTCCGGTGGATGTGGCTAGGGATGCTAGCCTCAGATGGGAGTGAACATGTTTAGATGGGAGTGAACATGTTCAGATTGCGGGTGAACTTGTTCACCTGTGCCAGCTGGTGGGTCCTTACCCCCTGTGTCCCTCCAAGCCCCTGAGTACCCTAAAGACCCTGAGGTGCCGGGAGGCGCGGCCACGCCATTGTCTTCCCTCGCGCCTCCCGCCGGCGCGCTCTCTCTGCCTGCTCTCTCTGCTCTCTCTCTCTCTCTCTCTCTCTCTCTCTCTCTCTCTCTCTCTCTCTCTCTCTCTCTCTCTCTCTCTCTCTCTCTCTCTCTCTCTCTCTCTCTCTCTCTCTCTCTCTCTCTCTCTCTCTCTCTCTCTCTCTCTCTCTCTCTCTCTCTCTCTCTCTCTCTCTCTCTCTCTCTCTCTCTCTCTCTCTCTCTCTCTCTCTCTCCTCTCGTTCTCATACCGATTGAACACGCATGTGCATGTGCATTTGCATGCCCATGAGAGGGTGCAACTCGAGGTTCCTTTTTTTTGTCACGCCCCTCCCGGCTTTTTAGGTATATAATTTCTGAACTAAGTTTATACTTAGTTCGCCCATGGGGGGGCACGAGCCCCCCTCTCTCTCCACTCCTCCCCTGCCATGGGGGAGGATCCGCCCACTCTCCTGGCACGCCTGATGGCTTGCCAGGAGCACACAGCCCTGCTGACCCATTCCTCTCCCCACAGGCCCGCCTGACTCGCCCGCCCTGGCCCGTCGTGGCCTGCCCATTCCTCTCACCAGCCCCTCCTCCCCCTGGGCCCCCCTGTTCAGGACCCCCCAGCCAGCTCCAGTCGACCCGCAGGGGCTCGGAGCGACAGCGAGGGAGAGGCAGGAGGGGCCAGGGCCATGCCCCAGCCTGTCGAGTCGAGCGGAGCCGGAGGGCTCTGAGCCACTCCGTCGCGAGCAGCACCGGCGGCTAGCGCGGCGCTTTGGCCCTCCTCCCCACCGGGAGTCGGGTGAATGAAATTCTGGACTGGGTCGGGCAACCCCATTTGGGTGTCTGGACGGGGAACGAACGGCGAACGAAGGGCTGTGGGGCGGCGAGGCGCTCCTAGCGGCCCTAGTGTGATGGGTTGTAAGAGATTGTTAGACCTACAAAGAACTCTTCCCTCAGGGAGGGAGCCTAAGCTGCTTGAGTGCAGCGACGCAGCGAACAACGACGGACAACGAAGCTGAGAACAACAGGATACACCGACTCACGAACACACCGGAATCATTCACCCAAACAAAGCAAATTATCAAGCAACCGCGACCCCAAATCACCGATAACTCAAACACGTCGCGAGAGACGGAGAGAGAGAGCGAGAGAGAGAGAGAGACTCCGCAGCGACGGCCGGAGCGTGTCTCCGTTGTAACTTCCCCACGTAGCGGAGAGTCCGAAGGGGAGCGTCATGTCGCGCGACCACGGCGATCACTTTGGATACAGATCGCAACGAGATGTCTTCACGACAGAGGAAATCTTGCCGTTGAGCGTGAACCTTCTAGACGCTTCTAACGAACAACCCTGAGTAGCAACCAAGGGGAAGAAACACCAAAGGGGCCAAGGCTTGCATGTAGCTTGCATCAAGGGGAAAGATTCCCTCACCTAGGAAGCGAACCTACACCGATCTCCAAGGGGAGATGGCAAATTAAACCTCAAATCTCGAGCGGATAGAGCAACCGACTCGCTCGCCAAACACCTTGACCGAGAAGAAAGAAGCAAGGACCTACAAGCCAAGGGTAGCGGACCTAGGGAATGTGAGAGGAAATTTCCGAACGCCAAGACGAACGCCAAACGCCGAACGCGGGGATTCAACGAAACCCTAACCAGGCCAAGCAGAACCTACGAAGAACAGGCCTGGACAACAACGAAAGTCAGCAGGTCCCAAGAAAGAACCGGAACCCAACAAGAAACGACAAGCCTTGCAAGAAGCTAAACAAGCCTTCACAAGGTAACTCGAGAGCCTGAGACAAGCGCGCAGCGAGTGACAGGCGACCTGGCTCCTTTGGGTCAAGATTACCCGAAAGGAGGAAACCTGGAATCTAGACCTGACAAACAGGCTAGAAGGAACGAAACAAGAACTCGAATTCTAGATCGCTAGGGACGAACCCTACCAACCTAGATGTACCTGAGCTTCACCGTGTGGCCGCACGGCGAAGGACCTGGAAACAAGAGCCTGGAAATCGCATCATCTAGGATGAATGCGACACCCCCCGACTAAGATCGAGACGTCTCCCGATGTCGAGCGGTGAACTTGGAAACAGAGACCTGGAACCTGGAACTTGGGCTGACCAGAGGTCAGAATCGGAACAAGAAGCAACGGAACATAGCGAGCGAAACGTGGAGACAAGAACACCCTTTGGATCCAAAGCGAGCACGAAATCGGCGGCTTAACGCGGCGGCCTCTTTCGTACGCACTGCCCCACCCACTTCTCCCTTTTACAGGAGCTTTGCTCGGGTGTTGCGCCGGGTGTAGAGCGCAGGCAGCACGCGTTCAGCACCTCCATGATTCGCTCTTGAACTCGGAGCCCTAGCCGAGGCGTGGGGCTAGCCTAGAGGGACGGGTCCCTTACCCAAGACATGGGATCAACGGGAGTGGAGCCTGGAGCGAGTGCGCGAAGACGGCGCATCGAGAACGGGAGGAAGAGGAGTATCCCTGGCCGACGAAGAAGTTGCTTCCGGGGACTCAACATCTTCTGGACAAGTCTCTTCGACGGAGCGATCATAATCATCAAGCAAATCAGAACAACGACGGAGCAACTCGGAACGAGGCTCCCAGGTGGCTTCTCGAAGAGAATAGCCACGCCACTTCACGAGGTACTCGGTAGAATCGCCATGGCTACGACGATCGAGCAACTTCTCAACGATGTACTCGTCGTCAGCCAGCGGCTCTTCATCAACGAAAGTATGATACGGCCGGAGGTTCGAGATGTGCACCTCCTCCTTGACTAACCGGTTCTCCAGATCACGGAGTCGGTACCTAGTGTCGGACAGAGCCTCTACGACGCGGTAGGGACCCGAGTAGATGAATTGCAACTTGTTGGCATGGCCTGGTAATCGCATGCAGACGCGATCCCCAGGTTCGAAACGAGCTGGTCTTTGAGACTTGATGGTAGCGTCACGGACTGACTCAGCCTGAGCGGCTAGGGTAGCCTCGAGAGCGCTGGACCAAGAGAGGCGGAGGCTCGCATTGAGCCTGGATGCGTACGAGCGAACGTCGGCGGACGCCGCCTCGAGAGCAGTTGGCGAAACGGTCTTCGGATCAGAGAGTTGAGCGGGCAGACGCAGCTCACGCCCAAAGATCAAAGACGCTGGAGACCGGGAGGTAACACGACCGGAAGAAGCCCTCAACGAGAGGAGTAGGAACGGCAAATGGTCGACCCAATGGCTGCCACCCTCGTTCGAGGCGCGCATCAAACGAATGAGCGTTTGCTGAGCGCGTTCGACGAAGCCTACACCCTCATGTCGGTACGGCTCTGTACTCGACAAATCAGTCCCGGTGAGCTCCAGAATACGCGAAACAAGAACCGAACATAGATTCGAACCGGCGTCGGTTCGAAGCTGCCTAGGGACTCCATAACGCGTCACAATCAAGCGGATGAACATGTCCAAGGCCACCTCCGACGAGGGATCCCCATTCGACGGCTCAGCCTCAATCCATCGAGTGAGCGAGTCGATGAAGACGACCAGCTTGTCGTAACCCGAGACTCCAGGCACGAAGTTGTGAGTGGGAGCCAGTGCGAGCACGTCGCAGTAGACCACATCAAAGGGGTAGGTGCCCACGGAGAGACCGGAGGGCGACGCTAGAGCCCTAGGTAGCGGCTTGGCGAGGGTGCACTCGTGGCATTCCCGGACGTAGGATGCAACGTCGGAAGACATGCCCGGCCAGTATACCCGAGTACGAAGAAGACCGGACATACGAGAAACTCCAAGGTGACCGGAGCGATCGTGGTAGGCAAAGAGGTAGCGAGACCGCAACGAGGGCGGAACATAGAGCACTAGCGAGTCCGGGTCGGTGGAGTCAGGAACGGTGCGATAGTAGACGAGCCCATCGTGAACGACGAAACGGCGAAACATCTTGGATGGCTGAGCGGGAGCGGGAGCGGGAGCGACAGGACTGGAACACGAATCATCTTCGACAATGGGGCCTGAGGCGGCGGCTGGCGGAGGCGACCCTTGGCCTGATGGCTCGTGGTTGGCCGTCTCTCCTGAGCCCAGGAGTGGCTCTACGAACGGATCTTCCGCCAGGGCCGCTCTCATCTCTTCGGAAGTCGGCGTACCCGGGGCCAAATAACTGGACTGGATGGCGGGCCCGGAATCGGAGGCTCGACGACGAGATCGGTCCAAAGCTTGAAGCCCTCGCGCCGTAGCTACGGAGCGCGTGATGGCAGCCACCGGATGAGACCGTTCATGCTCGGCTAGAGACTCTGAGCTAGGCTCACGTACCGCTAGCGGCGCTGGGCCGGCGAGTGGTTCATCTTCGTGTTCCGGCTCCAGGGATGCTAGCCGGGACAGCCCGTCAGCATCCTGATGAACAGCTCCTGGTTTATGTTCGACATCGAACCGGTACTCAGCCAACTTGAGAGCCCACCGAGTCAGCCGAGAGGCTGGCCCACCGGCTACTTGATCCTTCATGGTATGCAGCCATCGCAGCGCAGAGTGGTCAACGACTAACTTGAACCGACGCCCCCAAAGGTAGGGTCGCCAATTTCGGATTGATTCCAGGGCAGCCAAGAGCTCAATCTCGGTCACCGTCCAATGGCGTTCGGCCGAGGTGAGACTGCGAGCGTAATACCCAACGACTCGTTCACGGTTATCGTCTCCTAGCTGCGAGAGGATGCCGGCGATACCCAACTTGCTAGCCCCATCGGTCTTGACGATGAAGGGCCGATCATCCCTGGGTGGAGTCAAGACGGGCTCCGAAGTGATCGCTGTCTTGAGCTCTTGGATAGCTCGGCGACACTCCTCGGACTGGGACTCCTTTGCCACGTCGCAGCCCTTCCGCGTGAGGGCAGTGAGAGGAGCAGCCTTAGCGGCGAATTGGCGAATGAATCGACGATAGTAGGAGCAAAGGCCGAGGAAAGATCGAACCGCTTCCAAGGAGTTGATGGATGACGGGTCGATGTCGGCGACAGCTGCGACCTTCTTCGGGTCCATCTTGAGACCTTCCCTCGAGACAACGTGACCGAGGTACTCCGTAGAGGTGGCAAAGAAGACACACTTGGACATCTTGCAGGTCAGACCGGCCCACTCTAGCCGTTCGAGAACGAGGTCTAGCCGGTGAAGCATTTGCTCGAACGAAGCCTGTGCCCTGGCCTCTTCGGAAGGACCCACGCCCGTTGACCAGATGCCCACATCATCGAGGTAAGGCATGCAGATCTCCCACGCTAGCGCACCGAGAACGATGTCCATCAAGCGGCACATGTAGGAGGGACCTGATTGGATGCCGAACGGTAGATAGTTGAACTCGTATTTGCCGCGGTGGGTAGTGAAAGCGGTGATATGTTTGTGCGATTCTTTGATCGGGATGCCCCAAAAACCAGAGGCTAAATCGAGAGTACATAAAAAGAGAGAACTGAGCGGCCCTTGGCCGGACGCTAGCCTATCGATAGCCTCCACAATGAGGGGTAGAGGGCTATCCTCGACGCGTAGCTTGGCGTTCGTGTCGCGGTAGTCCACGCAGAATCGAACGGAGCCATCTTTCTTGCTGACCAGGACTACTCGGGAAGCCCAAGCCGAATTTGACTTGCGAATAATGCCGGCGGCTTCCATCTTGGCTACCTCCTCTTCTATGATGAGCTCGCCTGCGCGGCCCACTCTAGACGGAGCGTGCCGGTGAGGAACAGCGCCGGGGTTGAGTGGCAACTCCACCTCGAGAACGTGCGTATGGTTTGGAGCCCCGGGTGCAACGCGAAAGCTTTGATGCGCCGGGCCAAGAGTTGGCGTACTTCTTCTCGTTGATCGTCGGAAAGAAGCCGGTCTGGATCGATGGTGGCTGAGTCGAGTAGAGATCGTTGCTCCTCGCTCAGCGCGGTGACAGGGTCACCATCCCCCTCGCTTCCATTCGGAGTCCAGCCCCGGTGCAACTTGAAACGCACCTGGAGCGAAGCTATCGGATGCAGAGACGGCAGGGTCAGCGCATCGACTCCGGTGTGGACGATCGTCACCGCGATGCGGTGATCGTCCGTGGGCGTGACCACCGTGGGCATTACGAGAGGGGACGAATCGAGAGCCTCGCGATTTGGTAGGCGGTCGACCAGCATCGCGCAGTCCGAATGATCTCGGAGAGCTAGCGGAACCCTGACCCAGATGGTTGCGCGGTGGAAGGCAGGAATCGTCACCGCTTGCTCCGTGTAGAGAAGATATTCGGACGAGGTAGACGCCGGAGCTTTGGCCGCAAACTCGTCGGCAGACTCAAAGAGAGGTGTATAGAGTGGCTGCCTAGCATCAGCAGCAGCCTCACCCTCCGATCCAGCCGGGATCTCTCGTGTTGCCGTCGACCTCTCCAGAAAGTCGACAGTCAGCGGCTGACCGGGTGACATCGAGATAGCTCCGACGAAGCCGGCGTCCGCGACTGGGGGCGGCGCCGTGGAAACTCTGACTACACATTCGGAAAGGACTCTTGAAGAGTCTTCTGAATCGCCAGAGGCCGGACGGAGGCGGAGGCTTCCTTCCGAGCTCGCGGCGTCGAGAGAAATGGTAGCGGAGTGGGCGGCCAAAAAATCGTTCCCGAGCAGAAGCATCGCGTTTCCTTCGATGACCGCGAACGAATGACGGAAGAGGCGACCGGACAAGGAGAAGACGAGGCTAGCCCGGCCCCTAGTGATGAGAGGAAGGCCGTCCGGCCCATGTAGGTTGGGGACGGTAGCGTCCGATACGCGTTCGACGCAAGCGTCTTCAGGTAGTCGATCGAGAAGAGCAGTGGTGATTACTGACGGGCCCGCTCCAGTGTCAGCCAGGGTGCTGTTCACCGTGAGGGCAACGTCCGGGAGAACGAACCCTTGAGCTGCGCGGTCGCCATCGGCACGGCAGACCACGAGATCGCGGACATAGAGGCAGTGACGAGGGTAGAGCGGCGGCGGAGTGTCCGCGATAGATTCCACCGGAAGTGAGGTTCCGGCTCCGGGTGACAGGGTGGTTGGATTGGAGGCTAGCCTGGACGGAGAAGATTCATCGACGTGGGGCACTCGCTCGATAGCGGCGGCCACCGTCTGCGGCACGAATGGTATCGAGGAGCGTGGGGATGCCTTTGCTGAACTAGAGGGGTTAGGCACGCCATCATAGCCTAGCCCTCGACGGTCCGTCGGATGCCGAGGTTGATCCATTTGGCGTGACCATTCCTTCTCCAGGGACTTCTGCAAGTCTGTCTTCGGAAGCTTCGACAACTCGGAAAATCCGGCCGCACTGAGGCCCCTAGCGGTAGCCCCATCGCAATACAGTGCCCGTGGAGTATCCTCTCCTTCGGCGGCGTCGGAGGGCTTGGTCTCGAGGTCTGCATGCTCCGGTGTTCTGGCATCTCGGGCGTGTCATCTTCTCCCGAGTCGGGCCCGACATCCCAGGTTTCGAGTGGCCTTTCGGCTACGAACGAATTGGTCAGTTCGGCCACTCCCTCGTCGCCAGCCGTGAAGGAGGCGCTCGGAGATAGTGCATTGATGCCTTGAGAGCCCAGTCGAGACAAGATGGGAGGTTCCGACGGCTCCGCAGCTGCCGCTTGCTCAGCGATTTCTTGGGCGATGGAAGGCGTGACATCCTGCCACCGATGGACCCCCGAAATTACATCACGGTCGAAGACCTGCCACTTGCTGCGGCGCTTCTTCACCGTGTTGGAGGGCCTGGCGTTGTAGAGCGGTCCTCTATGGGCCACTCCCACGGCAGGAAGCGGTCTCCTTCCGCCTCGGCCTCGTCTTGCGATACGTTTGTTTCCGAGTCCTCCTGATGAAGCAGGCGAGAAGCATCGGCAACGGGGCCTGCGTCCGGGATCACGACAACCGAATCAGACACTGGCGAACCGCTGGGAGGCGTGAGGTGAGAGCTAGAAGCTGCTTCGCCTCTCCCCTCCATGAAACGAGCCAGAGCCGTCCTCGGCTCAGCCAGCTCGAAACCGGTCGAGCAAAGCGAAGGGCGTTCTCTCAAGCTGGCAGCTGCTTGGGAAATTGCCCAGTCCACCGTGAAGTCGAGCGAACGCGACGCCTTGGCTTCGCGCGCATAACGGCGCAAGACCGGCATCCACTGGGCCGCCATTGCACCGGCAATGCCCACATAGGTGCGGCTGCGAAGGGCGCCACGGTGGGGCGACGGCGATAGATCCGCCATAGCGGATAGACGTCCCTCGACAATCTTCGAAGGCTGCAAGGACGGGAGTGAAGCCGTCAGGTACAGGCCAGTTGCTTTTTGATGGCCCGTGCCGTGCTGCCACGGCTGCACAAACTGCCGCGGTCGCAACCCCCCGACTAAGGCAGAGGCTTCCGCGTGCATTCGAGGATTTTCGACGGCAACGAAAGGCGCGTCGGCGCTTGCCATGGCGAGGAAGACTCTAGCGGCGGATTCGAGAGCCTGGCGTCGTCCCGGCTCCCGATCGAGCCACTGGCAACTCACCGCCGACACATACGTGCACGGCGGATGCGCAACCACGAGGTCCCAACCGAGGTTTTGAATGTGAAGAGCATCTCCGCAGAAGTGGGGAATGTAGTCGATCTCCGACGGTCGTAAATCGCACGTCGCGACGTGCGCTCCGGCGAGTAGGAACATCGAAGACACGACCCCGCTAGCTTCACCGACGACTAGAACGCGGGGTGGAGGAATCCCCTCGGCCGCGTCGAACGTCACGGCGTCGTGGATCGCCGCTAACTCAGCGCAAAGCTCGTCAAAATGCGTCGGCAGTACGGCAGAGGGTGATGAATGAGTGCTCGCGTGCGGCCGCCGCAAGGCTAGAGCAGCTTCGGCGAGATGGCGGGGCAAGATGACGGAGGAACCGCTAGCCCGGGCACGGGAGGCGGCTAACATTTGGAGCTCGCGCGTAGGGGCGCGGGCAGCTTCAGTAGACTTGGCGGCCGAGGAACAACCAACCACGGCGATCCGGTGGATGGCCTCGGCAGTAGAATTCAGGGGGAGGGGGTCGTCGCCCTGAAGTTTCGGTGGGCTAGACCTGAAGGGGGTTGGCTCCGGCGGGCGATCCCTGGAACAGGGATCCTCCGGAGAGCCGAGAGAAAGAGGAGACGCCGGCGTCCGTGTGGGGCGCGACGAGAGATCGTAATCGACGGCCCCTGCGTCTCCCGAGTCTGGGGTGACCACGGCGTGAGCGCGGAAAGCCGCAGCTCCCTTGGAACCTTCAACTTCATCGACCCCGGAAGCCGACCCTTCCGGGTCGGGAACCAGGTCAGAAACGAGAACAGGTGCAACTTCGAGACGAGAGAATGAACACGATGACGGAGAAATATAACGAACCGGGGAGAGAGGTGAGGAGGAGGCACAAGTCTCCGCCTCCACTGCACGAGAACCTACGGTAGACAACGACAATTCGTCCGCAGAGCGGCTCCGGCTATGGCCCTTGGGAGAGAGGTCTCCAGTGGGGTCCCGCCGGGAAAGAGCAGAAACAGGTAAAGCAGCAACAACGTTTTCGGACGCGGCAGCGGCCACGTCGGACCTATCCATAGAACCTAGAGCAGAAGATGATACCGAATCGACAGCCCTCGAGGGCTTTACAACTGACTGTTTACGAAACGAAGAGACCGAAGACGCGTCGGATCCACCTAGCCCACCCCCTTGGGCAGGGCCGTCGGGGATGAATCCAGGGATGAAGATGCGTCGAAAGACCTAGGAGAATTAGAAGAAACCGAAGACAGCATAGTATCCGTAGAAATAGATTCCAAGAGGGGCAGCGAGCGAGAATCGGCCCCTAACATCCTAATAGCGTGCGGAGTAATAGAAGAACTTGTAGACGTACACGAATTTCGGAGAGTCGGGTCGCGACTATCTCCGGGGCAAACCTGTTTCCAGGAGCCCGGGTCAAGTGTCGACTCCGGCTTCCGAGATAGCCGTTCGGCGGGGGCTTCAGCCGGCGAGGCGGCTCCCACCGTCGAGGACTGAATAGAGCTAGAGACAGGGGGAGAATCGCCGCGTCGACAGCTCTTCTCCCCAAGCGGCGTAGGGATCGGATCGGGATGGTGGTGGTGGCGTTCAGGCCCACCGCCCGCGATGTTTCTCCGCCAGGGTTTGAAGGACGGGGACCCCGCGGACCCCTACTGAGGCTTAACCCGGACCATCGAGCGAAGAAGCTTATGAATGTGCTCGTCCGATCCGCACTCTCCGCAGCCAGCCTCACACAGAAAGCGGATATATGGCTGACAGATGACGGGGTTGTGAGCACCGTCTCCCGTGCCATATTTCCAGGCTTCGCTGGATGGAGTGCCAGGAGGAGCTTGAGGTCGGAAAGCGCAGAAGGCACAGCCGTTTTCGTTCGTCCATTCGGTGATTCCCCTATTGATATCGTCCGTCCGTGGAGTTTCCATTGAATTATCGGCCGGTCGGCACTTTGCTAGCGCCGCCGAGACCCTTGGGTGCTTGGCATAGCCTGCTACGGCCCAGAAGCGGGCTCGGGCCCGATTCCAAAGCTCGGGCGTCCACCGGGATACGCCCAAATCGGGCGGTAGCCTTGGCCGTTCGCCGGCGGATCGCAGCGACGGCTGGGCGGCCGAGACGAGCCTCCCTTTCGACCCGGTGGATCGGTCAGTATAGCCGGCAACGGTGAGTTGGAGTGGTAACTTGCCGGCGGTGCAGCAGCCCGATAATCAGGCTTCG